>PVKE010013480.1:0-36184 GCA_004027555.1 Craseonycteris thonglongyai | reverse complement strand
TTATTCCTTTCTCTTGTCTGATTGCTCTGGCTAGAACTTCTAGTACTATGTTGAACAGCAGTGGTGACAGGGGGCATCCCTGTCTTGTTCCTGATTTTAGGAAAATAGGCTTCAGCTTTTCCCCACTCAGTATAATATTTGCTGAGGGTTTGTCATATATGGCCTTAATTAAGTTGAGGTACTTCCCTTCAATTCCCAAAAAATAAATCTTAAAAAAAAACAAAAAACCCACAATATCTAAATGCATTATGGCATTAAAATTCCATAGGCTATGATTTCATGTGCGCATAATCAAGAGGTTATAAGACAAGTCACCATCCTGTGTGGGCCACACTAACTTTGATTGGAAGTTTCTGACAAGGCTCCCAATATCCCGTGCCTCCCAGGGTTCATGCCCTCATGTAATTCCCTTTCCCTAAAGTGTGGGCTGAACCTCATGACTTGCCTCTAACCATCAGAATACAGCAAAGGGATGTCACTTCATGATCAAGTGCAACACTGCAATGCAACCTGACAATGGCCAACTGGAATGAGTACAGATGTCACCGATTTAAGGGCACAGCCCCAACAAAATTGCCTGCACTTCAGAAGCCAGACACAAGTTTGGGGGTCCCCAAGTTGTGGGCACTTCTGAGCAACTGGTTAAAGATCCAGAGACTTCTCACAACCCTCTCGGGTTCAACCATTCACGAGAACAGCTCACAGAACTTAGGAAAGTACTACACTTACAACTACTGTTTTATTGCACAGGAAGCCAAATGAAGAGACACACAGAGCAAAGTTGGGGAGGGTCACAAATGCAGAGTCTCCCTGTCCCCTCCCTGTGGAATCAAGACATCCAGCACCCAGCACATTATTGTGTTCACCAGCCAGGAAGCTCACCTGAGCTTCAGTGTCCAGAATTTTTATTGGAGGTTTTATTCCTATGCATGATTGACTTCATAATTGGTCATGTCATGGACTGAACTCAATCTCCAACCCCTTCCTGTCCCCAGATGATGCGCTAGTTTCAACCCTCCCATCACAAGGTTGATCTTTGTGACTTCCCATCCTGAATCATTTCCTCAGCAAAACTCAGATGTGGTCGAGTAGCCAACCATGAATAACAAAGACACTCCTATAACTCAGAAAATTCTAAGGATTTATAGGCTATCTCCCAAGAACCGAGAGCAAAGACCAGACAAATTCTTTACAACATTAGGTTACAAAAGACTATAGCTTTCATCTTGCTATAATAGAATGTCTCCTTTGCTGGCTTTGATGAAGCAAATGGCAAGGTACTGAGGGAGGCCTCAGTCCAACAACCCTTGCAGATCTGAATCCAATCAACAATCATGAGGGTAAGGTTAGAAGTGAATTCTTCCCCCACTGAGCCTTCAGATAACATCTTGATTGCAGCCTTGTGAGATATCCTGAGGCAGAGGATCCAGCTAAGCCCTTCCCAGATTCCTGACTTACAGTAACTATAATAAACATGTATTGTTTTAATTTGCTAAATTTGGGGATTATATGTCACACAGCAATACACGTAATCACACACTGACTATAACATGACTAAAAGACAGTGATGGCCTAAATATGGAGAACCTAGAAGATTAAACAGATTTCCTAGAGTAATGCTAAGTAAATAAAAAAATGAGTGGGAGCTGCTTAAGCAGAAAACTACCAGCACAGAGAGATGAAGTGACTTACCTTAGATCAAACAAGAATTTAGTAGGCATGATGATTTGAACCCCCAGGGGGTGAGACTCCAGAACGTATGCATTTAAAACATTGCATTACAGTGCCTCCGATAAAAACTCAAATTGCAAAAGTTCAGGACAATTGTCCAAGCTTCCTTACGATCTCAGAGTTTCTCCCTCGAGTTTTTAACTACTTTTTATTTAGATGCCATTGTTGCCAAAGAGGATATAAAGTACCTCAATAATTCTACAATACACTATAATAAAGTTAAAATAAAATCAAGTAAGAAAATCAGAATAGAGAGAATATAAGGGTACAAAAAAAAAAAGGAAGGTACCGGTAGGTGGGCTTATTCACTTCTTAGCAATGGGAGCCACACATTCTGAACTCTGAATGTTCAACATTCCAGGACAGAGGGAGAAAAAATCATGATCAATTTGAAGATACTCAGGGCTCTCAGAGATTAAAGCACCTGGTTGCACAGAAAAAGAATAATTATACCTGGTTGAAACCGTTGAAAATATTTTTCTGTAGGTTCTCACAAAAGAAATACTGTGTGAGATAGCCATCAACACCCAAAAAACATCTATAGGGGACTGAAACAATGTCATCTAGTTTCTTTCTTTCTTTTTTTTTTTTTTTATATTTATGTGTTGTTGGGTTTTTTGTTGTTGTTGTTGTTTTGACAGAGAGAGAGTGATACAGAGACGGAGAGAGAACTGAATTGGGGGAGCTCCCAGTTCAGCATATGGTTCCGCTCGGGCCAGGGCCTGGACTTGATCCCCGGTCCCCAGCGCTGCAAAGCGAGCGCCCAACCCACTGAGCCATCCCGGCTTCCCCATAGTTTCTTGCTGATGGCTCAACACATACACAGATTCTAGACTAACTAGAAAAATGAATGCAATGCCTACCTTCTCTCTCTCTCTCTTTCTCTCTCAACATTTCTTTATTCCTACTCTGTGATAGCTGCTCTTTGGTGGTTTGAGCATTAATGAGAAAGCTGTGAAATCTTGGGCTAAAAATGAAGACCAAGTACAAAATCACTATGACAATTAGCATTATTATAAAGAGAAGAAGGGGGAAGAGCTATTTTGTAGCTCCCAAAATAAATCAACTGCTTCCTTCATTTTGAATCCTCCTCCATAGGTGTACGCCATGCATGCTGCTACCCCACTAGTCAAATTTTAAATGTGCTATTAGGACCAGTATATCCCAACACTTATATCTTCTCCTTTTGCAATTACAAGATGATACTTTAAAATTTTTTTGCTGTGAAATCAAATTCCTACAACACTACCCTCAAAAAGCCCAGCTGGGAATGTCCTGCTTCATGAGCTATTTGAAATCTCTGGCTAAACTATTTGAACGCTCATTATTTCCTGGATCCCAACCACCTTGTAAATGAAGCTATTATATGATTATGGCAGAACTATTAAAAATAATATCAGGAAGCCAAGGGATATAAAACAAAGACATGAGTAATTGCTTTGGTCTGTGATCATTAAATGCTTGGGATCCATGAAAGGCCAAGCACTTAAATTGAGGCAAAAACGCTGGACAACCCAGAATGTCCTTTAGCAGATCAATGTCATTGGTTAACCATCTAATTTCCATGTGATTATTAGAATAGACAAGTGATTCTCACGTGTAAAAACGACCCCACCAATGAGAGGGACTTCTCTGAACCTAGAGGAGTAAACTATGGAAGCTGAACTCTCACAGTAATGTTATATTATTATTTTATAATGGGAAGAAAAAAGAAAATGCATATTTTTATGGTAAAAACTTCTGAAAGTAATGCTCAACAAGGTCTTCTTGGCAACAAAAAATACAGAGAAGCAGTGATTCTCAAAGTCATAAGAAGGTAGAAGACATGGGGCACGTCTCTCTCTGGACTTGGCCAGTATCTCAGGATAGGACCTGAGATTTCTATCATTAATGAAGGGAACATGGACTTAAAAGTTGAGAAATATTGTACCAGACAGTGGACCATGTCAGATTTTTCTTTCTCTCCGCAGTGCTTGTGATTCCATTTCTATAAAATGCTGGGACAAAAACAAAAAACAACCTCCTAACTATAATAGAATGCATATCAGTGGTTGCCTGGAGCAAGGAGCATAGGGAGTGCGGGTTGACAAGAAAGACACACAAGGGGACCTTTTTGTTCTATATCTTGATTGTGGAGGTGGTTGCCTGAGTATAGGCATTCAACATAACTCATCAAACTGTATAATTAAAATGTGTGCACTATACTGCATGCAAATTATACTGCTATGAAGCTGATCTTAAAAGGAAACTTAACATATTCAAAACAAGCCTGATTCTCCTCACCCATCTCACACCTGTTCCTCCCAGGTTTCCCCATCTCAGGAAGTATCTATTTCATTCTTTCATGTGTTCAGATCTTACACTCATCTTTGACTCCTTCCTTTATTTCACCCATATCTTCTTTATTTTCATCTACATTAGAAGGATATGCAAAATCTGATCTCTTCTTACTACCTTCCCCCCTCCCTCCCTGGTCCATGCCACCATCATCTCTTACTGAATGCAAGAAGCTCCTAACAGGATTCCCTGCTTCCATTCCCCTGGACCCTCTACTTTTCTCCCCAATGTGGCCAGAGTGATCTCTTTACAGTGTATCAGCTCATGTGATTCTGCTCAAAACTCCCCAGTACTTTCCTTCTTTATTCCGTATAGACTCCAAAGTGTTTACATGCCCACGGGACCTACAGTATCTGCCCAAAACTCCTTTTTCCACGATCACATATTCAAGCACACTTCTGTCTCAGGACTTTTGACTTGTGGTTCCTTTGCCTTCAGTGACAATGACATTGCCCCAAATATCTCCAAGGCCTCATCAAAGAGGCTATCCCTGACCACCCTTTGTAAATAGCAAATAAAGGGAAATGCACTTTTATACAAATAAAGGAAAAAACACTTTTAAATATAAAGAAGTAGAGGAAACATAGGGTTGCAAATATTTTAAACATGGAACTAGTTAACCAATTTCTACCAATGAGAAAATATTTTATATTCCAATATTAATAACTTTGACTTTATAATATTTAAACTCTTTAATTCACTAATATTATTCCTGAGAAACTATTTTTAAATGGTTTAAAACAAGCTCAACCAACTCACGACCTGCAGGCCTCATGTGGCCCAGGACAGCTTTGAATGCGACCCAACACTAATTCGTAAACTTTCTTAAAACATTATAAGATTGTTTTGCAATTTGTTTTTTAGCTTATCATCTATCATATATCAATACACTTAACACTCTTTAACTATACAGTTAGAAAGGGCTAATATGATAATTTTTGTGTTATTTTTTTATTACAATGAAAAAAGAAAAACATAATTAATTACAATCTATAGAAACTCTCATGCATCTTTTTAGTTAGTGTGTTTATTCTTCTTTCTATATACCAGAGGTGCCAAAAAAATGTATACACATTTTAAGAAATGTTATGTAATGTATTACTTTTTGAAGTTGAATTGAATTACTGCAGCAATGTGTAGTATGATGTGCGCTCAAAAGATGGCATTAATCAAATGAATGGTAGCATCACCATGTAACAGGCAGGACAAAGAAAATGGCAGAAGCATGGTTGTTGTTCAAGAAACTCAAGACCATTTTGAACTGGTATTTGAAATTCAAGAACATTATGGAAGTACAACAACAATGGAAGTGTGAGTATGCAACAGAACCTCCAACACACCTAACAATTGCACACATTCGTGATAAGTTTGAGACGCATGGTAAATTGAAACAGCAGGTGCAGTGATACAAGTGGACACTTTGGTCAACGTTGCTCAAGCAGTAGTTCACCATAATCAGAAGTGTGTGGACGCTGATGATAACCACTTTGAGCACCTCTTGTAAGCTGACCTGTGTTCATCTTTGTTGTCAGTATATATTGAGTATTATAATTTTAGTATAGTTTTTTGCTTTCTTAAAATGTGTATGTTTTTTTTGGCACCCTCTATATATATATCACAAATCTGCTCACAAATAGGAAACACTGGCTTTCTTTTTCATACTTAAAGCCCATCTTCCTGTGGAGGTGCCATTGAATAGCTTACATCATCCCTCACCATACCTCACTGCACTTGACCTGACCCTATGCCTCCACACACACCCTGACCAGGAAGGCAGATGGGTAAGGGAGATCAGTTTACTACAGTGCCTGCATTGTAGTAAACTGACTTGAACATCTTTAATCGATGAATTCAAATCTCCAGTCATTTGCTGATCAGCTAATGCTCATATTAACTGTGAAAGGAAAGAAGGAAGGTAATATTATCCCTCATATAAATATGAAAATAGAAACATAGATCTCAAGATGCATATGTCCATTCTGTACTTGAGATTACTATCATTCAAAGGCCCTATGGTACTTTCTGGCATAAAACTGCATTTAAAACCCAGAACTCGGGGAAGCTGGGATGGCTCAGTGGGTTGAGCGCTCACTTTGCAGCGCAGGGGACCAGGGATCGAGTCCTGGCCCCGGCCCGTGCGGAACCATATGCTGAACTGGGAGCTCCCCCAGTTCAGTTCTCTCTCTGTCTCTGTCTCTGTATCTCTCTCTGTCTCTGTCAAAAAATAAAAAATGAATAAAAATATTTAAAAACAAAAACAACAAAAAAAAACAACAACCCAGAACTCCTTCTAAAAGTTCAAATATTTGTTTTAGTTACAAGTATTTGTTTTGGTTGGAAAGCATCTCCAAAACAAGCATTGATTTTAATAACTAAAACAAAGCAAACATCTGTTTTGAAATTTTCTCTATTAAAAAAATGTGTAGGGAATATAAGGGCACAGATCCAATATATATAAACAAAGGACAATGTGAATGAGCTTACTGGCAGGAAACAATTTAAGTTGTTTCCAAAGTTGTATTATGTTGTTAAGATCAGCAGATGTTAACTAGTTGACCCATGTGGATAAGGGAAAAGAACAAAAAAAGACATTTATGCAAAACAAAACTGTATTTAACTAGTTGATTTAAGGAAGAGACAAACTAAGTTAGGAATGACAATTTACTTTTTAAAGAATTTTGTATGGGTTTCCTTTATAATGAGAGCCCCACAAGGTATTTAAAGCATGATTCCATACATAGACTTCAACCTACCAAGAAAGTATTTCACTTTAATAAAAAACAGTAGAAAGAGAATTTATTTCAGACCAAATTGTAACAGGTTCTATGAAGAGAGAGCAATACCTTATGTAGAAAAGTGAAATTACAATCTATTCGTGGAGATAAAACTAACATAAGCATGCAAATGTGTTAGAACTATTTAGGCATAAAGCATTTATTGAATGCTAAACAGCCCTGTGGAGTGGAAGAACTGAAGAAATATCTACAAAGGATTTTAAAATCTGCAACAAAGATAGGTAAAATGACCAATCATTTACTTGCCTATGAATGGAGAAATGATGGCAGTTCTAAAAGCCTAACCACCAACCACCACCACCTCCAATTAACCTCCTTGCTATTTTTGCCCCCCTTCCCTCCCCAACCTTCCTGTAGCCTTAGTCATGCTTAGCTTTTTCTGCAGTTTCCCTCTCTACCATGCAACAATTAGATTCCAAATCAAAGCTGCAAAAGAATGAACATCTTGGAAACTTTAAGACCCAGAATTAAAGGACAGAAAGCTTCAAAATGTAGTGATGTATGCACCTTGATCTTTGGCATGGAATATTATGAAGATACATAAATACAGAAATATTAAGCAACCTTTAAAAACTTTTTAATTTGAAATAATTTTAAGACAGTACAAGGGACTCTCATACACTCTTCATCCAGATTTGCCAAGTAACATTTATCCTACTTTTATTAATCTCATTCTCTATCTACTGAACCATCTGAGAGCAAATGAAAGCATTATGCCCCTTTACCCCTAAACTTCAATATATCCTAAGAACAAGGACATTCTCTTACAAGACCCCAGTAAACTTATCCAAATTAGGAAATATGATTACAATATTATTATCTAATATATGGTCCATATTCAAAGTTCATCAATTGTCACAGTAATGTTCTTATAGCTATTTTTCTTAATCCATTTCAGGATCAACACCCATGGAGTTAGTTGTCTCGTTTCTTTAGTCTCTTTTATTCTGGCACAAATCCTAGTCTTTGTCTTTTATGATATTCATATTTTTGAAGAGTATGGAGCAGTTATCTATATTTCTCTGCTTAAAACACAGTTTATGTTTTATTGTGTGTTTTTTTTGGGGGGGGATTTACATTATGTCGTCCTTTTCAGGATGTCATATCAGGAGGCATATGATGTCATCCATTCCTTCCATAATCCATGGTGCAAATTTCTCTGTTGTAAACTTTTTTAATCTTTGTAATTATTATGTACTTTATGGGGAGTTATTTTGAGACTATGTAAATATTATATTACACATCACATCTTTACTTTCTAGTTTTAGCATTTTTTGATATTCTTGCCTAGATTAAAATTTTTTATATAACTCATGTATAAAATTCATTGCTTTAAAGTGCACACTTCGATGGTTTTTAGTATACTCACAAGGTTGTGCAACAGTCACCATTATCTATTTCCAAAACATTTCATCACCCCCAAAGCCAAAGGACCCCTGCATCCCTAAACAATCATTTACCTTTCCTCCGCTCCCTTTAGCCTCTGGAAACCATCTATCTACTTTCTATCTCTATGGATTTGGCCATTTTAGACAGTTCATATAAATGGAATCATACAATATTCAGTCTTTTGTGTCTTCATTTAACATGTGTTCAAGTTTCATCCATATGATAGTTTTAATCAATACTTCATTCCTTTTTGTTTAAATCAATTATTACTTGAAAAATGGGGGAAGCTGGGATGGCTCAGTGGGTTAAGAGGTCTCTTTGCAGCCTTGGAGCCTCTGGATCGAATCCCGGCCCGCCCAGGCCGACCCACATGCTGAGCTGAGGTGTGCCCCCAGTTCAGTTCTTGTCGGGGCCTATGCAGGAGGCTCCTGGCCAGTTCCTGCCCTTCGCAGCCCTGTGCCCACCTGTGGAGTGAAACTATATGGAAAACTAATGCTGTCAACTATGGAGACTGCTCTGGGCCCTCCCCCTTCTCTCTGTCTCTCACTGTCTCTCTCTCTGTCAAAAGGCAATAAAAATAAATCTTAAAAGAAAAATGATGGTATTCTAACTACACATCTGTCTACACTTATTAGGAAGCATTGCTTTTATCATCCTTTGTCAGGAAGCTCTTTAAGAAAACTGCACAGAGGAAGTAAATTTTAATAGGCAGGGTTGTCCTGCCCTCAAGTCGGTTCCAATGTTCAATAAAAGATCACCTTTATCTTCCGTTATTGCCACATGAACAAACAGCAAATTGGCTGTCTCTTTCCGCCCGTCACTCATAGGCTCCTCCCCCTCTTCAGGTATCCCCCTCCCCGGCGGCTCAAGAGGAGGAAGTGACGCACCGGAAGTGTCCCTGTTCCCCTTGCAGAGGGGGAAGGAATCAAACCCCCAAGATGGCGGCGGCGTCGGAGGAGCGGATGGCTCAGGAAGGAGGCGGTGGCCACGGCGACAGCGGCTCCTCTTCGGCCATCGGCTCTATCCAGCGACTGCCCCCACCGCTCCCGCCCCAGCTCCCGCTGCCGGGGTCCCAGGCGCCCGCAGCCCCAACGCTGGCTCCGGACCAGCTGCCCCAAAACAACACGCTGGTGGCGCTGCCCATCGTAGCCATCGAGAACATCCTCAGCTTTATGTCCTACGACGAAATTAGCCAGCTCCGCCTGGTGAGACCCCCGCCGCGCTCTCCGCCGGGCCGAGGTTTGGGGAGGGACGGAGAGGGGAGCGCGATCCCTGGGGTGGGAGCCCCCCGCGAGCCTAGCTGGAGCCCGAACACGGAGCGCGCGTCCTTCTCGCCCCAAAGTCTCTCCTGGCGCCTGACAACGGGACTTGTCCCGATTCCGCCCTTTCTTCGGAGCTGGGTCGCCTGCCTGAGGGAACCTCGCCACGGGGGGCTCGGTTTCCCCCGCCCGGAAGTGGGGCCGCGGGCGGGGAAGTAGGTGGCGGGAGTAGAGCTTCCCACCTCCGCCCAGCCTGAGCGTGGACACCTGAGGGGTTCATCGCTTGCCTTTTGTACTACCTGCCCAGCCCCCGGCCCAGGTTGGGGGAGAAAACGCTCAAGAAGGTGAAATGACCCCATGACCTCAGGCAGGTCTGTCTGCAAGAGTAACGTATTGTTCCCTTCCCCCCGCCCCCAACTACCCAAGTTTTCTTGCTGGAGAAAATAAAGTAGGGCTGGTAAAGCGGGTTAAGGTTCCTAGGAATTGGAACCTCAGCACCCTGTAATTGAGTAATACAGTAGAGCCCCGAGAAACTGTCTTTGCGACTTTGTCTCACCCCTGACACTTCCCACCCGTAGTGAAGCAACTTGCCCCTTGACCGGGATTTTTCTCCCTTGCAATTCATTTTCTAACTAGTGGTTTGCGCCCCCGCCAGCCCTAGGAGGGGTTTTATACTTAAAAAGCCGGTGATTTATAAAGATGGATTTGCCATTGCGATTTTATTTCACTCCAGAGGTTTGACTGAAGGTTTGATGAATGTCTTAGTTCAGTCATATATTTTGCTTCCTTTCAGTGAATTTATCTTTTAAGTGGTAAGAAAATTTAAGGAGGTGGACATTTTGAACTGATTGCAAACCGATTCTGTGTAGATGCTAAATCTGTGGTCAGGGTTGTTTTTAAGAGGACAAAGACATATTTCTGAATGTGCTGCGTGTAGCATTTTCTTACTAATCAATATTCCATATTTTAGGCTTATAACCCCAGTTTAAAATTGATCATAATTGTATTTTGAAAATGAAATATACTTTTTTAAAGAAAATTTATTAATGTTAATTCAAACTGGTGACCAATTTTTTTTCTTTCTAGTCGACACTGCAGTTCATCCATTTCAGTCTGCAGGATGGAAAAATTCTTCAGTTGAAAAGTGGTGTTTCAGAATTGTCAAAACATGTCATCCTAGAATTTCATGTAGAATCTTAAATATTCTTTCTCATTTTTTGTAAAAGATGTTGTTTGATCAAGATTTATGCTGAGTACATGATGTCTATAAACTGGTCATAACATTTGATTGAATTGAGCCTTTCAGCCAGACAATGGCTTTGTAAGGCTTAGAATGGTCACAGTTCTGTTTTATAACTGTTGAGGAAAACTGTGTTTTTTTGTTCATTTATTAGTTGTTTTTCCTTTTAAAAAATTAAAAATATTTTTAAAGGGTGGGAGTCAGGCTATTTTAGGGGACAGAATTAAAACATTCCACACTTTATTAATAAATGACATCACTTTCAAGTAAAATATTCAATTGTATTCTTAATTTTTAAGTAATTATTTAGTGTAGCCTTTTAAGGATACAAATTTGTTCTTTCAAACAAAGACTTTTCATTAGGAGTCCCTTACCAATGCTCAGGGCCATCCCCACCCCACCGCACCCAAAGATCCTGCAGCCCTAGTTTTACATTTCTGAGATGGTTTTTTTCTCTGCTTTAGTAATGGGACTATTTTTTATTCCCTTCTTTACTTGAAATTAATGGATAATTTCTTAGGTTAAATGGATAAGCTTGTATGGGGGTTTTGAAATGTCTTTGGTTTGATTCTTTGGTGTTAATAAGGTACGATTCTTGTTAACATTAGAAAAAGCAAGATGTTCTGTCTTGCCACTAGATGTCAGCATTAATTTAATTATGATGTTCCTGTGAGCTTGACAACCTAGAGGCACCCGATAGGTGCTTTATGTGCCTCTCCTGTTTAAGTGGGCATTTGTACCTAAAGAATTGTTGGCCAAAAAAATCAAGGAACTTTAGTATATATGTTGCTATCTGCTGTATAGGTTATATATAGTTCCTTTTGTTGTAAGTATTTGAATAGAATTAAGGCTGGATATGCTTAGAAGAGATGTTAATTAAGGACAGAATTAGTTTCCATAAGCTAAATGTCAGCTACTCAGCAGATGATGAGCTAGGTTATGGATTGTTCGGGTGTTTGGTTTTTTCTTCCTTCCCAGTTTGCTTGCCTTATTAGGACCTCAGTAATAATTAGTACTTAAATTAGAGGACAGGTACACAATCCATGTACATACTGTGTATTTTCTTTTAAAAGAGTTGCTATATGTTGCAGTTGCTAAAATAACATTTTTCAGTTACTCGTGTGCACTTAAGTTGATTATAGGCTTTGCTTCCTGTTTCCCTGGATAATTGAAACTTGACTTTCCAGTTATTTTCAAGGGACCTTCCAAATACCTTATTAAATCTTTTTTTCCCCCGTCATTGACGATTGCTACAAAAATGAACCCAGAGCCTAGAAATCCTGGTTACACAGATACAGTTCTTTAACTATTAATATTTAACTCCTCCAATGTATTTTAAATTATTTGGCTGAATAGCTGTACTTTGAATTGTTTTTCCAGAAAATCAGACAGATTTGTGCTAGTGTAGCAACAGACTATCACCTACTGTGTTTCCCCGAAAGTAAGACATCCCCCGAAAATAAGACCTACTTACAGTTTTGCCTCTCGCTGAAATACGTATAAGGCATCCCCCCGAAAATAAGACCTAGCACATCTTTGGGAGCAAAAATTGATATAAGACACTGTCTTATTTTTGGGGAAACAGGGTAGCTCTGTGACAGATATGAGAGTTTTTTAAACAAGTGGCAAAGGTTAAGAATTGAGTTCCTACCCCTAGTTAGGGAGCAGATTAAAGCTAACTTTAAAAGTGTAACTGACTCATGAGGACAGTGTTCTCACTCACTGAAAAATGAATGCGGAAGGCTTTTCAAAAGATGTTAGGGATCTCCTATCTAAATTTTTTTGGGTGGTTCAAGTGGTGTTCCTATAAATTTAATAGAATCCAATTAGTGGTTCAGGATATACATTTGACTAAAGGTTAAATTCAGAAGTCTTATTATCTGTAATGAAGTTTCTCAGTTGGTAACAAAATACATAAATACATGCTTTCATCCCAAGATATTCTTCTAGAGCATTCTAGCTAGTTAGTTCTGTGACCCATTTATAGTTCCTTTCACATCTTTTCTTCAAATGTTAGAAAATTTCAATCATTGAGTGTGTTGATTGGTAGGAAATATGAAGAAAAATAAAAACGATTACTTTTTTTTTTAACAAGTCGACTGTCTCCCTCATATCTCTTGCTCTATGCCAGTTCTCAATTTTATTTATTTATTTATTTTTATTTTTTTTGTCTCAAGACACCTTTACACTCTTAAAAGTTACTGAGGACCCTAAGAACTCGCCTTAGGAAATTCTAGAAAGCCCAAGAATACACAGTACATGAGCTGTTGGAACAATATCATCACATGTCATGTTGCCTCTGGAAAACTTCACTGTATGTTGTGAGAGAATTGAGACTGAAAATGGTAAACATCTTAGTAGTACAAAACTAGTCTGGCTTTGCAAACCTATGAAAGGATCTCAGGAACCCCAGTACTCCCAAGACCTCACTTAGAGAACCACTGCTCAGTACTGCTGTATTATAGAGAATACACTCTCTTTATTGCTGCTTTTTGTTTTTTCCTCATCATCAGGTTATTGATTTGATTAACATACTCAGCTACAGGTAAGAAATTATAATATTTGGGGTATGATTAATTCTCCCTGCAGATTCTAGTCTCAAAGTGAAGGGGTTCAATCAGTAACCCTGTCCACAATGTCATCATTGAGACAGAATGATCCTTGAGCACACTTGACAAAGCATCAGGGTAACAGATGAAAGATAGTAAATACAAGAGTGTTAGGGTAATCGAGAGGGATTAATCAGAGGCTTCCTCAAGATAATGAGTTTTTTCCATTAATAAAGGTGGGGACCAGCAGGAAGAAAATGATGTATAATGTAATGAGGTAATTGGAGAAGGGTGACTTAAGAAGAATTAAGATGAGATTAATTTTGGATGTGTAAAGTTTTAGATATCCTTGATTAGTGATCATACACCCCCCCCCCCTACTTTCTACCTTTTCTATTCCATAGACTAGTTAAATTTAAAGTTTCTTGAGAACCTACAGGGTTGACAATTTTTAGTGGGAGCAAGTAAGGATGTTAAAAAAAAATTCCATCTCTTACCATCAGTATTTCATAAAAGAGACCAGATATATCTGTACTCTGAATAGTACAGTTTCTTTATTGGAGGAAGGTACTGTCTTCAAAGGATGGCCTGTGCATATAAATCCAATTTTATGATTTTTGAGACTAGGAACAAAAGATTCAAACTTTCATAGAGGTTTCATGCAACCTCCTACTTCTTGCATCTTGCACTGAAGATTGATTGAAATAAACATCAAGCTGTTTAGTTTCTCAAACATCTTAAGTCTCTCCAAGCACATGCTTTTTTCTTCTGCCTACAGCTTCTCCTTTGTTTGCCTCTCCTGGAAAATGTACCTTCAAATGTTAGTACCTCAGTAAACCTTCTGCAATTCTTCTGAACTTTACTCAGGTAATATTTCTAAGTTGCCATTGCATCATTATTGCACTCACATACAGGGATTATTTTGGGGCGGGCTTGTTTCCCACTAAATTTAAGCTCCACTTATACTTTCATCACGAATCCTGATGGCCTTAGTCACTCTATGATACAGTGTGTGTGTCCCACACACATTTATTGATTTATTAAATTCTTTTCACCTGTTTTTCCTTTTTTTTAAATATTCTTTTTAACTGTAGGCTCACTTTATTTATTTATTTATATTGTTTTTGACAGAGAGAGTGATACAGAGACAGAGAGAACTGAACTGGGGGAACCCCCCCCCAGTTCAGCATATGGGTCCGCACGGGCCGGGGCCGGGATTCAATCCTTGGTCCCCGGCGCTGCAAAGTGAGCGCTTAACCCACTGAGCCATCCCGGCTTCCCCAGCCACACACATTTATTTTACTAAACCGTTTCAAAGTAAGATGCAAATAGGACATTTTGCCCCTAAATACTCATAATCACTATATCATCACTTCCAAAGAATTTAACATTACATTTTATATTCAGATTTCTCAATTTTCCCCAAAATGTCCTTCAGCATTGGGCAGGGTATAAGGGTCTTGAATGTAATAAAGCATTAGTCTAGAACATCCTCCCTTTTTTTTCCATTCTTTCATGCAATTGAAATTTTGAAATATCCAGGCCAGATGGCTTGTAGAATGTTCTACAATGCAGACTTATTTGTCTGATTGTTTCCTCATGATTCACGTCTGGTTTTTAAACTATGAGAGAATTATAGGAAGGTCTTGGTCTAGCTCCATCTTTAGCAGTTGTTTAGAACCCCCATTAAATGTCCTTAGAATCCCATATTGCCTCAATAGGTCCTACTTGTAAACTAGTGCCAACTGTTTCTGTGGCAGCAGAGAATTAAGACTTATCGGTTGGGGATAATTTAGTCTCTATAGCTGCTTATCACTAAATTTAACAAGACACTAATTAGAAGACCTGGATTCTTAATTTCACTTTGCCACTAAACAGCTGGATGACCTTGGAAAAATCACATGGTTTCATAATGTTTTTCTTCTCACCATAAAAGGTCAGGTTCTGCTGTCTCAAGTTCCTTTCAGTTCAAGGGTCATTAATAAGCAGCCTTATCTTTGTTAATAACTTCTGGATTGGACAAAAACATCAAATGTTCACTTCATTTGAGAACTGTAGAACATTAAATGAGAAAATAAAAAATTTGGTTCCATTACAATATTTACTTGATTCTAAAATACAAATAGTTTCATATTTTAACATTTTTGAAATCAGAATGCATCTTGATCAACTTGAATGTACACTGTGGCAATGCTTTTCCAGAAGAGGTTTTATTAAATTGATAACATATATTAAAGTCTCTACAGCATCTTAAAATCAAAGAAGTCCAGCAAAATATTTTTTTAAGTCATCTAACACATCTGAAAAAGAAATGCTAATAATAAGACATCATGTATTGTAAGGCTCTTCAACATCAAATGTTAAAATATGGGAAAAAAAAGTACGTCTTAGACTCAGTGAAGACTTGCTATTAAAGAAAGATTAGGTTTAGCAGGAAAATTGTGGGTTTCACAAATATATGGTAAACGTGTCTTGCATTGTTAAGGACCATGATGGCACAACAAATCAAAAACGATTTCCCAACACAAGTGAAGTAATTTTTTATTACAACTTAAGCTAGAAAATGATGAAAAGGATAAGCATGGCATTTTAAATCCTGTAGTAATTAACAGAAAAACCACACCTATTCTCTCATACTGGAAGAGCAAGTAACAGGGACCCAAGCTAAATGTCTTCATTGTACATTCTTTTGTACATTCATTTATTCCATTAGTCCTTCTGTTTGTATAGTGTATTCGGGCTATGTGGAAAAAATCCAGCCATTGTCAGTGTAATGAGAACAGTTACAAGATTAAATACTTTCTGGACAGTTCCGTATATAAATGCACTGATAGTTGTCATCTTTGTATATTAAACTCCAGAATTTTATTTATTTATTTATTGCTGTTTTAGATAAATTGCCAGATTGCTAGAATTTTGCTTTAATAACCAGGAAAATACATTTTTTTTCTTTCAGTCTTGGGAAATTATTAAAATACCCATAAATATAGGGGAAGCCGGGATGGCTCAGTGGGTTAAGTGCTCACTTTGCAGCGCTGGGGACGCAGGATCAAATCCCGGCCCCGGCCCATGCGGATCCATGTGCTGAACTGGGGAGTGCCCCCAGTTCAGTTCTCTCTCTGTATCTCTCTCTCTGTCAAAAACAATAAAACAAATAAACAAAAACAAAACAAACAAATACCCATAAATACAGAGTTGGACTTTAAATGAGATAATTTTGCATTGTGAGTTCGCATGCATTGTCAGCAGCTATCATTAAACTACTTGGGGAATATTAGTAGATCTCCATTTTCCAGCAGTCACTTTGCTTCTTTCTGAATTCCAAGCACATGATCTATCGTGTCTTTGTTTTTGTGCTGTCCATCAATCAGTGCTTATTAAACATCCATGAAAGGCAGTGTACCATGTTAAATACTGCTCTTAAAATATTGACTAATGCTTAAAATATTTTTGACTTTGGCTTTTGTAATACTAGCTAATTTGTCTTTGTGACCTATTTTCTGATCTTTTTACCAGCTTTCAACTAAATGTCAATTGAAGCTCCATTTATAAGTTTTATTTTCTCATCTTAAACTTCTTCATTTGGGTGATTTCAACTATTCCCATGTGAAATTTCCAGAACCATATTATTTACAGTTGGTTACAGAAAATGAGCAGTCAACTGTCCCAATACAGGGTCTTCCAAAAAATGAGTGGTGTTTTTAAAGTTAATTTTCATACTCTGATTTTCATTCTCAAAACATGTGTTTAGTCCTCCCAGTTTTACCTGCATATCTGATATATCTTCAGAAGTAGTTTGCTTGCTAATGGTTTATTCATTCCAGACTTCATGCCTTTGCATATGCCATCACCTCTAATTTTGCAGTCCTTGCCTTCTCATCCTTCAAATCTTAATTAGAATCTTGTATCATGTAAAGACTTCCTTGGTTGATTATCAGTTTATTTATTCATATTCTCATCACCCAGTCAGTACTCAATGTACTCATTCTAGTCAGTCCTCATATATTCAGTTGAGTTTCTAGATTATCAAAAGATATCTAAATCCTCTCTCCAAAACAATACACACCCCCAGTAAGTACTGTGCTTATGATTAAAATGCATACTTCTGATGCAGTAGTATTCTTTGGAATTCATCTGTAGTGAGTTCTTTTTTTTTTTAACTGAACTGGGGGCCTCACCGCATTCGGGAAGCACACCCCAGTTCAGCATGTGGGTCTGCATAGGCCAGAGACGGGATTCAATCCTCGGTCCTCAGGGCTTCAAAGTAAGCACTTAACCCGCTGGGCCATCCTGGCTTTCCCTGTAGCGAGTTCTTAAAAGATTTATTTTTATTGTTTTTGACAGAGAGAGAGAGATATACAGAGACAGACAGAAGGGGGAGGGCCCAGAACAGTCTCCACAATTGCGCATCATTGGTTTTTCCACATAGTTTTGTTCCACAGATGGGCGCGAGGCTGCACAGCGCAGGAACTGGGCCAGGATCTCACCCTGGTGAGAACCAAACTGGGGGCACTCCCCAGTTCAGCATGTGGGTCCACATGGGCTGGGGCCGGGATTCGATCCTGGATCCCCAGGGCTTCAAAGTGAGCGCTTCACCCACTGAGCCATCCCAGCTTCCCCTGTAGCGAGTTCTTGATCAAGCTTTGATCCTGTTCTGACTCACAGCCTTTGTCCAGCCACTAATGCTCTTTTCTCTTCAACTAACCACATATGTTTTGTTATTAAACACATGGCTTGCAGGATACAATAAATAATCCAAATTGGAAATTTTCTACGTTCTTTTCATTGATGCATGCTGAGGACTCCGAGGGGAATAGGGCATAGTCAGGACTGAGAGAATGTGTTATCTAGTCATATGCAGATAAATAAATAAACAAATGACAGTTAAGTATGATAAATGTACAGCAGGAAAAACCTACAGAGAGTGCATGAAGAGTGAGCGATTACTACTACTTGGCAGGCTAACCAGACACCATTTTAAACGGGACAGAAAACGGAACTGCCCCATTCAAATGGTAGGTATGGTCAGCCTAGTCTCACTGGGCTAAATTCAGGTATCAGTAGGCTGACCATGCATAATGTTTGAAACAGGACAGTATTATTGTTTTCTGTCCCATTTAAAACAAAACTGGTCAGCCTACTGCTTGGGAGAGTCTAGGGTCAGGGGGAAGATTTTTCAGAAGAAGTGATATGTAATTAGGGTCTGAAAAATGAATAAAATATTCACCATGTGGAAAAAACAGTAAATCCTAGTACGTAGTTAGCTAGATTCGGTACAGCAAAATGCTAGTATAAAGTAATGTAGACAGTACGTTGGAAATTATTACAATAATAACTGATGTTAATTTTTTGGCTGAAAAATTATTTTCTCAGAAATTATCAAAGATACAGAAAAAAGTTTTATGCCCAGAAGGACCATTTTCAAGTTTTGGGGTTGTTTTTCTTTTTTTTTTTTTAAATTTTTTTTTTTTTTTAACATTTCTTTTGTTCATTGGTATTTTATTTATTTATTTATTTATTTATTTATTTATTAATTGGTTTTGACAGAGAGAAGGAGAGAGAGATACAGAGACAGAGAGAGAACTGAACTGGGGGAGCTCCCCAGTTCAGCATATGGGTCCACACGGGCCGGGGCCGGGATTCGATCCTCGGTCCCCGGCGCTCCAACTGAGCACTTAACCCACTGAGGCATCCCGGCTTCCCCTGTTTTTCTTTTAATATTATCTGTTGACTTTATATTATGAAAGATGAGAATTTAGCCTAATCTGTTCCCTTTTGCCACACACACAAACACACTCTCTTTTCCATTATCCAATAACACAGTAAAAGTATATTTTTTCCTCACATACAGTTCAAAACTGGTGTTTGTGTCAATGTGGTTACCATTCAGGATTGGGGCATTGGTTCTCAAAGGGTGGTCCAGGGATCCCAGAGTGGTTCCCAAGATGCTTTTGGGGAGTGTGAAAGATCTAAAATATTTCCATTACAGCAGTAAGAGGTTATATGCAGTTTCCACTCATTCACAGTGCACAGTGGAGCCCTCCAGGAGCTTTGTGACGTGATGATGTCACCATACTGACAGCTCATAAAGTGTGTACTTCTATATTATGTTTTCTAGAATTTTCTAAAGTAAGATAACCTCAGTGGATTGAGTACAGAAGCACATAGGATTTCACTCCTGTTCTAGTAAATCACACATCAAAGAGATTTGCAAAAATGTAACTCATGAAATGTTTTGTTTTAGAAAAGCATTTTTCCTTAAAAAAGTTATTTATGTTAATATGTATTGGTTTTATTTTTTTCAGCAGACACTAAACAAATGACTGATTTAGTTTAGTTAGAAATAGATCCTGCTGTATTTTAAATTATCATTAGGAATTACTCTTAGTATAAGTATTTAAAATGTATCTTGATATGAAAAGAACTTCTTTCCTTAATGCCTTTCATTTGGCATACTGTGATTTAGGAAGTGCCTATTATTAAAGTTTTCATTAGCTTCAACACAGTTTGAATTTTTTTACCCCTACATTCCCAGGAGAAAATAAACTTGTATCAAGAGTTTCTTCAACATTTTGTTTCAACAAGTATTTGTCAAGCATTTGAGCTTTGGTGGAGAGAGAGAGAGAGAGAGAGAGAGAGAGAGAGAGAGCGAGCCTAATTGTCTTGATCTTGATACAGAGTTATCTCACTGTCTTGCACTTTCAAATCCACACCTATTCAGTGAGAATTAACATTTGGTTTGAAGGCTCTGAGTTACTGCAAAATTCTCAGGGATCAAAGAACAACCAAGTAGATACTGTGTGCCAAATCTCATTAAGATAAGAAATATGCTGGGATATCTCAGAAGTATAACCACAAAGTATATGAAGCAAAGTTTTCAAATTAGTACTAAGTTAAACAAAATTTATTTAAAATAATTTGTATGTAACATTGTAGAGTTTACCAAGTGATTTAGCATGTATTGTTTCACGTAGTCCTAATGATATCTGGAGTTAGATACTATCCACATTTTACAGGTGGCCGACTTGGGCTTTCAAATGGTAACTGACTTAAATTTAGGTGTTTTGACTTCTAATACTGTTCTCACTGTATAAAAACACCCTATTCCTTAAGGATTCAAAATAGTTGAGGTTCTTCTACACATGCTAAGGCATTTGGAGGATATGACATTTTCTAGAATAGAGTAACTGTCTAAAGCTAGCCAAAATCATTAGAAATAAACAAGAATTCTCATTCTGACTATAAATCATTTAAAATTTGTGAGGTTAGAATTGAGTCTGAATATATGTTTCTGGCTAAAGGAGAATTTTCCTTGTTCCAAACCATTGAAAATCTTTGAATATATTGTTTTACTGATCATTGGGACTACAATTTCTGACCATAATAATAGGGATACATTCAGAACATTCAACAAATACCTAAAGGAGTAAAGTTTTCCTTGCCTACATATATTAATTAATGCAATATTATAAAAATTAGCGTATGAGGGATTCATCTACATAAAACATTAAAAAATTCAGGCAGCAAACTGGGGGACGATATTAAATGCATAGAGAACTTTCAGCCTTCAGTTAAAAATCTAAGTTAATTGGCTTTGATTAATTTGGTTATGTTTAAAATGCTTCTTTCTTCTCTCTCCACATAGGTTTGTAAAAGAATGGACTTGGTCTGCCAGAGAATGTTGAATCAGGGATTTCTAAAAGTGGAGAGGTACCATAATCTATGTCAGAAACAAGTTAAAGCACAACTCCCAAGGTATGTTACTACAAAGCTACAATAATCAAAATGGTGCGGTACTAACATAAGGACAGACATATTGTCAATAGGATAGAATTGAAAGTCTGAAGTTACAGTTTTGTCAATTGATTTTTAACAAGGATGCCATGATAGTTCAGTGGGAAAGGAATAATTCTTTCCACAAATGATGCTGGGACAGCTGGGTATCTATCTACATGCAAAAGAATGAAGTTGGACCACTCCCTCATAACACATACAAAGGTTATAACTCAAAATAGATCATCAACCTAAGTGTAAATGTCAGTGCTATACTATAAAACTTTTAGATGAAAATACAGTATTAACACTGACCTTCATGAACTTGGATTAGGTACTGTTTTCTTAGGTATACCAAAAGCACAGGTAACAAACTGGACTTTATCGAAACTTAAAACTTGTGTGACTCAAAAGACAACACAAGAAAGTGAAAAGATAACCTACAGCTCATATATCTAATAAGGGACATGTATCCAATTTGTATTAGAAACTTACAATTCAACAATAAAAAGACAAGCCAATTTAAAATGGGCAAAGGATTTTGATAGACATTTCTCCAAAGAAGACAAACTAAAGGCCAACAAGCCCATGAAAACTGCTCAACAGCACTCGTCATCGGGGCACTGCAAATCAAAACACCGAGTTACCACTTTACACCTAGCAGGACGGCTAAAATAAAAAAGACAAAAATGTTGAGAAGGATGTGGACAAACTGCAACCTTCATAAATTACTGGTGTTACTGTAAAATGGTGCAGTCACTTTAGAAAACAGTTTGTTTGTTCCTCAAAAAGTTAAACAGTGCTACCTTATGACCCAGCAATTGTACTCCTAGGTATATAACCAAGAGAAATTAAAATATATCTACACAAAAGCTTGTACATGAATGTTCATAGCTACATTACCAGAATAGCCAGAAAGGTAGAAACAACCCAAAAGTCCAGCAACTGATAAATGGATAACCATGCTGATAGTATTCCATATAATAGAATAATTCAGCAATAAAAAAGAATGAAGTCCCTTGCACACTACAACATGAATGAACCTTGAGAACGGTGCTAAGAGAAGACACAGAGCACCCCATACTGCAAGATTCTAATTATCTGAAGTGCCCAGAATAGGCAAACCCATAGAAACAGAAAGTGAATAGTGGTTGCCAGGGCCTGGGGGATGGAAGTGAGTGATAATGGTTATAAGCCGCCTTTTTGGGGTGATGAAAATGTACTGAAATTAGGTAGTGATGGGTACATAACACTGAATGTACCAAAATCACTACATTGTACACTTGAAAGTGTTTTGTTATATGAAAATTATTTCTCAGTAAAACTTTTAAGCAAAGATTTCTGGACATAGTGATTACAATTAAATTATGACCCAATTGTAGTGCATTTCTAAATTAACATGTAAATATTAGACTTATTTCATTAAGGCATTTTGATTGCTTAACGTTTTGGTCCACAGCACATTTTTAAAGACTGCTTTTTTAATTATAGGAGAGAGTCAGAAAGGAGAAACCATTCATTAGCTCGTCATGCAGACATCCTTGCTGCTGTTGAAACAAGACTTTCACTACTAAATATGACTTTCATGAAGTATGTGGATTCCAATCTCTGTTGCTTCATCCCAGGAAAGGTAAAATAGAGTTGCTTACCTAGAACAGCCGATCTCCGTACTATGTAAACTTGAAATCAGTATAAAGCTACAAGGTGATTTCTTTCATGTAAGAATTATTCCTACTTCTCTAGAATGAGTTGCTATGAATGGATTGTTCTATACAGTAACTGATAGAAATATGTATCATTTATGTGATCTTTATATTTAAAACTCTAACTATGAAATAAACAGTAGAAGCCCTACTGTTATTTAGAGAAGCTTTAAGAGTTAATGCTCAAGAAAAAATTGTGGGGGAGGTGGAGCAGTAGGGACAAGCCAAGTTTTTGTTTTGTGTGAGAAATGTTTCATGAGACAACTTTATAAACTTATAGATTAGAAAAGAATAAAATAATTACTGTATAGCAATACACTCAGAGCTACATAACAGTGCTGTTTAACACCAAACTAAGTATATGTAAGCATATTTACTGTTACTAAGTTAATAAAGACCCCAGTATTCAACATGCTACTCAGACCTTCAGTGGTAAACTTGAGTTGAGTGTAAATTCTAATAAAATATGTCTATATCCTTTTATATAAAAGTGGTAGAAATGCAAATTAAAGGTCATTTTGTTACTTAGTTGATACTAGTAGAAGTAGCAGCATGATTAGAACTAATTAGTACCTAGTAAAATATGAATGTTCCCTTTTTGTTATTTCCATAGATAACATTGGCAGTATTTTGTATGTACTTTCTCCATTTTCAATTTTCTATGGTGTTTATTTTGGGGAGGAATCCTGTTTTCTCTAATTTTATTTGAAGTATTATTTAGTATGTCTCACTTTCCTCATATTAGCTACAAATGCTTTTGTAAGGTACTAGGGTTAGCAGTTAGGAACTTTAGATTCTAATTCTTAATGCCAGGTTTTATCCAGCTCTGATTTATAGGCCTTAACTTGTAAGTGTTCCTGGGAAGTTCACGGAACAAATGTAGGCTGTCCCTTTGCCTTGTTTTAATTGCATATCTCACTGCTGAGAGTATGAATAATTAAGAAACATCTTACAATTCTCATAACCTCAGAGACAAATCAGTCAGGTATTATTAACAAGAGTTGAGAGGTTTTGGTAGAGTTCATGTGGCCTGCAAAGCATAAGATGTTTAGTATTCAGCCTTTACAGAAGTTGTCAATCTTTGTTACAGTTCATCAGGATCATGTGATTGGAATGATGATCTTTACTGTCTAAACAAATGAGGCCAAATCTCACTGAGTCCCCCAGTTTTTGGAAGCCACTGTTGACCTCTCAATTTAAATAAAAGAACAAAACCATGGTGGCAGCAATGGAGAATGTCTTTATGTTTTCAAGATATGGTGGGTCCCCTTGGGCATTTGCTCTGAACAGCTCCTTAACTGAAGTGTCTGCTTTGCCCGCAATAGGAGAGCAGCTGGAAAGGAATTTTGTATCTAATTTTATAATATAGATGGCCCCGTTCCTACCTGTGGAATGAAACTATGTGGGAAAACCGATGATGTGCAACTATGGAGACTGTTCTGGGCCCTCCACCTTCTCTCTGTCTCTGTATCTCTATCAAAAGCAATACAAATAAATCTTTAAAAAAAAAAAGAGGGAAAGCCGGGATGGCTCAGTGGGTTAAGCACTCACTTTGCAGCCCCGGGGACCGAGGATCGAATCCCGGCCCCGGCCCGTGCGGACCCACATGCTGAACTGGGGAGTTCCCCCAGTTCAGTTCTCACCGGGGCAAGACCCCGGCCCAGTTCCTGCCCTGTGCAGCCCTGCCCACCTGTGGGATGAAACTATGTGGAAAAACTGATGATGTGCAACTATGGAGACTGTATGGGGCCCTCCCCCTTCTCTCTGTCTCTGTCTCTGTCTCTGTATCTCTCTCTCTCTCTCCCTCTCTCTGTCAAAAACAATAAAAATAAATCTTTAAAAAAAAAAAAAGAAAGAAAGAAAATGAGTCCTAGAGAATTTAAGTGATTTGACAAAAGCTACGATTAAGTCTTCTGATTTCAAAGCTGTCCTTTACTGTTTTTGTCCATTTTTCCTTAGCAGTACCCATTTTTTTCACAAAAACTTACCCTAAGTTCTTTTTCCCCTGTGAACTTGACTGGACAAACCACTCAAAAAATAATAATTTGGGGGGAAGCCAGGATGGTTCAGTGGGTTAAGCGCTCGCTTTGCAGCGCCGGGGACCGGGGATCAAATCCCGGCCCCAGCCCTGGCCCGTGCAGACCCATATGCTGAGCTGGGGAGCTCCCCCAGTTCAGTTCTCTCTCTGTCTCTGTATCTCTCTCTCTCTCTCTGTCAAAAAAACAAAACAGGTGTAAAAAAAAAAAATTTTTTTTGTTTTTATTATCCTTAATTCAGCTTGGATTATTTTGTTTCAAAGTGTCATCTTATTTACAAAAACAGGCACAAGATAGGGCCATAGTTGCCTACTCTGACTACTATATTGTTCATCTTCTCTCTGAACTATTCTGCAAGATAGTATGTTTTTTCTCTCAGGATTCAGCAGCTTGGGTAAAGGAGAAGACAAGATTATAAGGTTATTCCCAGTCAGGACTGGCTAGACAAATGCAGTAAGGGGAATGGGAGGAATATCAGCTGTTTTGAGATATTCTGGTGACAGAATGGTTTCACTGACTAACCCACAGTTTTGGGGAGGTAAAGGCCCATCGGAATAGATTTCATCCAGACAGGAAGTCATCAGCGATGTGAATTATCTTCAGGTCTGTGCAGAAGCTATGGGAATTACTAAGGATAACCTCCCAGGGATTAAAGCTGAGGGCAAAAATGCCCAAGGTAGGTTCAGTTCCCATTCCAGCAAGAGAATTAGGAACCAGCATTGTCAGAATTTTGTTTCTTCTTCTGTGTTATGCCTTGAGTTTACCCATTGCAGTTAGCATGAAATGAAAAAGGATCTCTTGCTACCCTTTGGTGATAGCAAGAAAGTGAGATTTGAGGCAACCTCATTCCATTGCATAGCCAGTCTTACAGAAACAAAACTTCAAGGGCTAGCGCACAGGTGGTATGAGGGAGAAGGAAATCAGGCTGAGTTTCTGTGGCTTTGGGAAACAGATTCATTCGGGCTAGTGTGAAATAGGTTGGAGAGTTAGTAGAATGTGGGTTTTGGATAATTCTAATTCCCCTACCCCTACGCACATACATGCCTTTAATTTCTTAGTCCTCTAGTTTCTTTAGCAGTTTGTCCCTTTTTGTATCACTTATTTATACATGACTTCCTTCAGGGTAGGGGCTAAATATTTTTCATCCTGACTTATTTAGCCCTGCAGAGTACCTGGTACTTAATAAATGTAAGTATGAAATGTATGCAGAGGGTGTCCAACCTTTTGGCTTCCCTGGGCCACATTGGAAGATGAATTGTCTTTGGGCACACATAAAATGCACTAACAATAGCTGATGAGCTAATTTAAAAAATCTCCTGTTTTAAGAAACTTTACAAATTCGTGTTGGGCCATATTCAAAACTGTCCTGGGCAGCACTCGGCCTGTGGACCACAGATTGGACAAGCTTGCTATAATATGAAGTGTTATAACACGGCCAAAGCCATGTGTTACAGATGATAAATGTAAATGTTATCAATGGCCAGTACATCAGTTAAATCATCTTAAGGTCTTTATATAAATTGCAAAACAGGCAGTTACTTCCCTTTTCTATTTAGCTATTTTCTTTTTTAAAAAATTGAAAGTTCTAATGAGAGCTCATTATTTTAGGTTATTGATGAGATTTATCGTGTGTTGAGATATGTCAATTCTACCAGAGCCCCTCAGCGAGCTCATGAAGTACTTCAAGAATTAAGGGATATTTCCTCCATGGCAATGGAATACTTTGATGAAAAGATTGTTCCAATTCTAAAGAGGAAGTTACCAGGATCAGATGTGTCTGGAAGACTCATGGGCTCCCCTCCAGGTATGTCTTGTTTATATGTTGTTTATAGTAACGTTCATGCATGTTTTTATAACCTTTTTGCATTGTATATCTTGAACTTTTCTGTGTTTGTAAATATGTATGTACATCATTTTTTAATGACAAATTGGATTATAACTTATGTAACTGATCCATTGCTATTAAGCACATTTGTCTCTAGTTTTCAGTATTTAAACTATACCCTGAAGAACAATCTTGTGGTTAAATCTTTTTACATATCCATAACTATCGACTTACAATAAATTTATTAGAGTAGAATTGCTGAGTGAAAAGCAATATATATGTTTTTTGATGTTTCTGACCTAGTTAATATTTATTATCCTAAAACAAATACACCAGATAAAACCAAAAGACTTCTTCATGGAAATACCCAATTATTTCAGTCCCCATAGTGTCTGGCTGCTACTTTATTTGGGGTGTGGGGGGCAACCTCTTTTGTTGGGGTCCCCTCACTGTGGTACCCCCTCCAAACCTATAGAAAACCCCCCAGCCTGGGAGTGCCCTGGGGAGGGGAAGCAGAGTGTGGGGGAACCTCTGTGCTCTGCCCTCTGGCCTGGGCAGTGCCAACAGGGAGAATATGTGTGGGGAGGGGAGGCTGAGAACACTTGCAGTGGATGTGGCACTGGCTACAGTTTGGGGGGGATGAGGTACCTGCTGCCAGTTCTCTGAAACCCACTGGGGTGGCATCTAGTGGTAGGTGCCCAGCTTGAGGTCTGGTATAGCACACACCCTTCTGCTGGCAGCCATCACCCATCAGGCTGCTCACTGCAAGGCCCTGCCCTCCATATCTGTGTCCTGGCTGTGCTCCTGCTCTACCTCATCTCTGTCATCTCAAGCCTGAGCTGCTCGCTGGCCATACCTGGCTCAGCAGCTGTGTTCTCTTGGGGGTCCAGTGGCTGGCTGCTGCCAACACTCCTGCCACCTTCTTGCCATCTGGGTTGGCCTTCTGTTCCTAAGTAGTCTGTGTCAAGCAACCCAGCAGGGTGTTGATGTTGAACTTGATCTGTGTCAGCTCTGTCTTGATGGTCTGCAGCTCCCTGCTCTTTAACTTGATCTTGGCTAAGATGGTGGTGATGCCTGTTGAGTGGGCAAAGAGCTTGACACAGGTATGGTGGTTTTGACACGCCAGACCAAAGGGACTATGACCCTGGAGTCACTTCATGGGACAGTCCTGGGCACTGGCACCAGTGACAGGCAGTCCCGATAGTCGAAGAACCTATAAATAGCAGATGCTGCTCTCTTTAGCCCCTTGGGTCTGTTGGGCTTGGGCTTGCCAGCCTTGTTGACGTCCAGGGTCTGCCCTTCCAGCACTACCCTTCCCCTCCCAGCACAGCTGCCTGGGCATGATGTTCGTCAGCATATGGACAAAGGCACAAGGTGCAGCCCTTGTGCACAGAACAGCCAGCCATGTGGTCATACTGGGTGTAGATGGTCTCCATATCTGACTACTACACCACAGCTGTGATAAGTTTTCTGATGAAGACCCAAGACTGGATGGACTTGGGATCATATGGTTACATTGCTTGTCTGAATCTTCAGAGACATGGTGGCCACCAAGGTTGAGCTCAGTCAGTGATTTCCTCTTTAGGCTTCCAGGGTCAGCACCAGCTGCCTCTGGGCACAGGGCTCACACAAGTATGGAGCCGAAGGTGGGCAGGGACTGAGAGGGTGATGTTGGGGAAGAAGAGCTGGCTGCTGCTTTAAAAGACAGGGTGCACAAGGCTGGTTTGAACACATTTCTTCTGTAGTAGCTATCTTGCAAAAAGTATATTAGATTCTAGACATCTGTGCCCTTACCTACTGAAAGACTAAATTTCAATATTCTCGATGTGTGCAAATATTTTAAATCAGGAAAAATTTTTTAGTAGTGTTTTTTGTTTGGATTAGATGGCTCCCTGAAGTACTCAGTGGGGTAACTGAGTGCCTCTCTATAATATAATAAAGCCTATGGCATCTCAGCATTAATAACTTATATCTATTATTTATTGAGTACCTGTTATGTACACAGCACTGTACTATGTCCTGTGGTGACTAAAAAGTATAATACATGGTGTCTGCTCTCAAGGATCTTACTATTTCACAAGGTAAGACATTCAGACTCAAAGTTCAAATTATCTAGGCAAGAGAAGTATGTCAAATGCCAACTGAGTAGCAGAGACAGAATCTTAAGAAGATATAACACCATTGTTGGCTCATCTCATTGAGACTTCATAAGAGGTAAGAATTGATCTGAACCTTGATGTATTAGTGGAAGTTGGATAAAGATAAGCAGAGGGAGAAGGAAGAATGCATCAGTCAAGGAATTACTCTGGTGATTTAGATGTATGAGGAGGAGATTAGCATGATGGTTTAGGATATAAATGCATCCATCTGGTCCTTTTATTATAGAAAATCTTCAGGAGATAAGGTTTAAGAAAAAGTAGGTTGGGGAAAGCTGGGATGGCTCAGTGAGTTGAGTGCTCGCTTTGCAGCCCTGGCCCATGCAGACCCATATGATAAACTGGGTGTGCTTCCCATGTAGGAGGCTCCCAGTTCAGTTCTCAGCCCCACCCGGTTTGGCCCCTGGCTTGAGGGGGGCGTGCCTTCCATGCCAACCCAGTTCCTGCCTTGCGTGGCCCCCTTCCTACGTGTGTGGAATGAAACCATGTTGAAAACTAATGATGTACAACTATGGAGACTTCTCTGGGCCCTCCCTTTTCTCTGTCTCTGTCTATCTCTGTCTGCCAAAAACAATAAAATAAATCTTTAAAAGTAGGTTGTTTACAATAGTGATTTTTATTCCATGTTTATATTCTATTCTTACTAAAACAGAACAAGTTCTAAAGCCTTCCTATGACGTCAAATGTTTGTGCTCATCGTGAATGATGTAACTTAACTCTTTGATGGCATCCCTATTGTTTAGCTACAGTTGAAGCCGTTGCATATAACTAAGTTCAGGGAGAATGGAAGAACGTGATACTTTTAATTCTCACCCGAGTGTTTATTTGCTTTTGTGTGAAATAAGATTGAGAGAAAATCATTATATCTTAATTATATTACTTGTATTTTCTAAATGAGTCCAAAAAATGTTTTATAATATTTTAATTCCAAGTTTATGCCATTAAATGTCCTCCATTTGCTGGCAATCCATACATTGCCACATGAACACAAGAATCAGAATGCAGACTCACTTATAGTTAAAACCAGGTGTCTAGTTAATCCGTTAGAGTAAATTGCAAAGAAGAAATTATCAGAAGTGATGCTGTAAGTTTAAGGTAAGACATTTTAAGTTGTTCACTGATCATATTAAACTCTTTCTATACAGTTCCAGGACCTTCTGCAGCCCTGACAACAATGCAGCTCTTCTCCAAGCAAAACCCTTCAAGACAAGAGGTTACGAAACTTCAGCAGCAGGTTAAGACAAATGGTGCTGGTGTGACTGTTCTCAGGCGGGAAATTTCTGAGCTTCGCACCAAAGTACAAGAACAGCAGAAACAGCTTCAAGACCAGGACCAGAAACTGCTAGAGCAGACACAGATCATAGGTGAACAGAATGCACGCTTGGCAGAGCTGGAACGTAAACTACGAGAAGTAATGGAAAGCGCAGTAGGAAGCCCCTCAGGGTCTGGGCAGAATGAAGAGTCTCCTAGGAAACGGAAAAAGGCAGCAGAACCAGTAGACTCTGTTAGGAAATCTAAACGTCTCCGGAATAGGAAGTAAATTGGAATGTGCTTCTAGCTCCAGAGGAAGACCTGGCTTAGTAGCTTGAGCAGTTATGCATATCAGGACACTGGGAGCAATGCAGTGTCCCTTAGGCTTCTAGGCTTTCAGAACACAACTTAAACTTGAACTCTCATGGTTGGGACATTCTTTTCCCGCTTCTCCTCATTGAACTGATGCACAGAATCTTTTTACTTTGCAATAGATTTGTACTAACCAGACCTGTCCTATCATGTTTTGAGGAGTTAACTTTTTTTCTGTGCAGATAATGTTTAAAGTAAGTTTATTTGTTTCTGCATTTATGCACATTACATAAGGATCTTAAACCAGTCTCAACAGACTAGAAGTTAAGTTTAATACAGAAAATGTCCTGTTCACTTGAAAGAAAAGACCTGCTTTTTAAATGGACAGTATCTTGTTTAAAAAAAAGTTGACTTTTTGTTATAAGTGACCTTTGTCTGGAATGTCTGAAAAGTAGTAAATGCTTTTTGGTATTGAAGTAATGGGTAACTAAAATAGACTTCCATAGTATTGACTGTAGAAGGGTCCTCTACAGTATTGACTATATATTTTTATAAACTACTGGCAAGGGATTTATCCAGTTGTTAGGTCATGTTTTTGGTTCTCTTTTGGGGCCATGTCTTACATTTGCATGGATGGATGCATGCATTGCCTAGGCAACTCACTTAAAAAGCTCTTGCACTGGTATTGACCTTGAACCTCTATACTTCTCCACTTTTTAGAGCAGCGTCTTAGTTTACTTAAGCATTTAACATCTTCCACCACAACTGCTGGCCTCTAGGGGTGGATCTGTGAGTCCATTTGTCCTCCAGTTTTACAGGAACAAGAGAATGTTAAAGCCCTTTGCTATTATTCTCTGTAGGGTTCAGGTACGCTGGCTAAGGCAGACCCCAAATCTCAAGGCTCTATCTATCCATATCGGACCTCTGGTAACTAGTACTGTTCCTTACTCACCACTGTGTGTGCTCATTGCTCAAATGTGATTACCAGTGGTATGAGTAGGGGACCCAACCAATGGGGTGCAGTTTTCTTTGAAAGAAAGTTCACTGAAGAAAACTGTACTATGAAAAAGCATTTTGATCATTTCATTTTGGGGGGAACCTGAGGGAAGCTTTTTAATACTACTTTGAAGCTTTCCTTATCCTACAGTTTTAAACAAAAGCTTTAATTTTGTTTGCACTCCTCTTTGGAGCTTGTAACTGGAAACGCATGTCTTGCACTGTTCAACCTTCTAAGTGGTCACTTTAACAACCTCCAAATTGTGTACAGTGGTTATTTTTCCCAGTTGTATATTTTTGGGACATTCGGCTATTACTGTTCTAGTTTTATTTTAATGTACTAAATTATGTCATTATTATTTGACTGTTAAATTCTTTAAACAACTGTTGCCTTGGGCTTCAGTTATTTAAAATAAATTTAGGTGTTATGTATAAGACTGTCCCTTTCCAGGTGGAGGTTTGATACCTGTATAAAACCTAAAGTTTTGGTAAGTACCGTAGTTGAATAAAAGCACAAGGCTACCACTTTTTTTTGTCCATCCAATATAACATGGTTCTGCACCCTTTAGATTAACCTCACCAAATGAAACATCTTAGCTATTTTTAATATTGTCCTTAGATTTTGGTCAATTCTATGTCTAGCTTTGAACTCCCATTTACAATGTAGTATGTTTTCAGTGAAAAAACCACAAAATAATATCTAGTGTTTCATGATTTTGTTGGGAAGGTAATTTTAAAATAAAACAATTTCCAAAAACTATTTGTCAGCCAAGGTCATCCATAAAAGTCCCTGTCTGAAACTCATTTTCTCAGCAGTTCTCATTTTGGTAATCATAGGATTTAGCCATATTGTCATAACTTTGGAGGAGGCCTGGAATACCCATGGCCTTTAATAGTCTGCTTTCCTGATAATAGGAAGACTTTTTAAAGGAACAAAGTACATGTGTACAGGTTTACAAAGTATGATCCTTATGCATTAAAGGGATAAAACCTCAGATGATTTCTTGAACAGTCATTAATGAATATCTAAAGTTGCCTGGGTTTCTTTATAAACTGCATCTAGATACCCTAAATGTACCTGTAGTCTTCTATTAGTTAACATGAATATTTGGCTTTCATAATAAGCATTCACACTATTACAAGGTAGCTTATGTTTCAAACTGTAAATTTCTACAGTACACACTTGTAATCCCTGTCCATAAGGTTAATGAGTTGTACTTTTTAACGCATGAATGTTCCATGACAGCAGGAGAATAAAACACTACAGCTCTGTTTAAGTCTTAAGTCTTACTTAGACCATCTAGCTAAAACATGCTAGGATATTGCCTTTTCCAGTTTGATAGCTATGTTCCTTGCTTTGGGATAGCATAATGGTAGTTAAAGTTTAACAAATCACAGATTATTTTGATCACTAAAACTGACATTATTTAAGGAAACGTAGAAATTAGCCTCCTGAGAGAGCTGTCATCCTGCCCTGGATCATACGTCAGTAATAGAAATGCTATAATGTTAATATGTGTTGTCCTAGAACAATATTTCATAAAGTATTCTTGTCATCTCCTTGGCTGTTTTTCAGAGGAGATGTCTATTTTAATGGGTCATTCTCACTTATAAGTTGATTATGACACAACACTACAGACAGATACAATATGAAAAGGCATATATGAGAAGATTGCCCACCCCCATCCCCACCCTAGAAGGATCCTCTGCTTATCTCCTACATGGACTTGGCTTGGTTTTCACAAATTTTGAAATACAAATTAGTTAAGAACATGAAGTTATGGAACCTGTTGTTTTTCAAGCTCCTCTTTTGATGTACAGAGCCTGGAAATAATAGGGTGATCACAAATGTATTCAGAGTAATCATGATGTTTTAGAAACTGTTGGGGTGCCATATAGATCTAAAGCCACTGGTTTTGGAAGCAACTTTTTGTAATACGTGTATTTTGGAGTACTGAACTTTACAGGGGCTTGCCTTAATCTCTAGTTTCAAGATGTATGCACTATTATTCTACTTGTTAAAATGTTAATATTCTATGTAGCCCTAAATGTGGGTAAAACAGTGTAAGTAATGGCTGAATAAATAAGCTAAAAGGTGTCACTACAGCTGGAACTTTGAGAGAAAAATGAACAGATGAATGTAGGCTATGTGTAATAAAAATGGCACCTTAAGATTGCACTATTTTATGCATTATTTTATATGCCATTTCATAGCCTGCAATTTAATCTCCAAAGAAATGATGTATGATGTCCCCAGTTCCTTATTATTAATAAACTTTCCTAAGACAGGGCACATAATCCTATTTTACTATACTGAGTTAGTTTCTTACAGGTGGATTCCTTTTTTGAGTTCTCTATTTCCTTAGCCATAATATTTTCTAGGATCTAGGAACTCCTTGTCGATTTCCAATAGTATGTAATTTTAATTTAATGTAATGTAAAATCTCATACTTGGTGATCAGTACGTTCTTATATCACACTCTAGCAACGAGTACCCAAGTGTTAACACTTACCAAACTCTCTACAGATATCAGATGCTATAAGTAAGATTTGAAGCCAGGAATAAGGCATTCTGAAAGGAAACTTCTGTATGGGCCAGTCTCTTGGAAATGGCTGTTTCTAATATAAAATCTAATTTCATATACCATCCAATTCTTTGACTTGGGATCTATTTATAGTCATTGAACTAGCCCACAAAGACAAAACTATTTAAAAATAACAGTTACGTAGCCTGCCTGTTTTGGGGTTTTTTTTTTTAATTTTAATCTACAAAATGAAACGCAATTAGTTGGCTGCTGCCTGCCATGTTTTTAATTTTAATATCTATGTATATTCATTAGCAACATGACAGGCTTACGTCAGCCTTTGCCAGCTTCCATAGAATCTCTTAAATTTCTGGAATCAAAAGGTAAATCCAAAATTCCCCTGGCATGTGTAAAGAGAATCCTGAGACCCAGAAGCATATGGGTGACTTATTAGATCCATTACCAAAGTCTACTGGTCCATATTCAAAGCTATACCAAAAGTTTAGAAGTGTTTAAAATTCCTTTATGTACCATGTCTGTTTACTTCTGCTCATAAGCAACAATAAATTACCAGTTTACGTTCTGGAATTTTCATTGTGAAAACCTAATTCAATTATTGGAACGTGAAAGCCATCTCCCGGTTACACAACAGGGTACATAAATAAATGTGTTGTCACCAGTGCTGCTTGTTTTCTTTGTATTTCCTGCACAAAAGGTCACAGAGGCTTCCTTCTAACACGTGCCATTTTAATGGCTATAATTTGAAGTACTAGAGTGTTTTACATGTTATTTAAGTCCTCACAGCCGCCTTATAAAGCAGGTTTTACTCAGTATAGGAAAGTTGAACTCAAGCTACACATCCACCATGCTATGCAAATACTTGAGTGCAATTTGAACCCAGACCTCCACCTCCAAAGCTTCTGTACTTCCTGCTACACTGTACTACATCCTGAAACTGCTGGGAGCTGTGAGACTAGATTACAATAATTCTAAACTTGGTAACAAATACAGTGTACTTAACTGGAACTCAATTTTTTTTTTGCCAGTTCCTTGAGATTTTACTGGTTGCGTGGGAGTGCCAGTTGCTTGAGTTCCAGTCAACGGAGAGTACATTTATCTGGCATCTACCAATCCTCATATGTACCGGTTAACTGAGAATCTATTATATATAGATGAACATACCACACATCCACTAGAAGTATCAGTGCTATAATCCCTAATGTTAAGAGTAACAACAGACCTTAAAATCAGGAAAAGGCTGGACTTAGAAGATGCCCAAAAAACTTTTCCTAAAGGTTTTTGACAATGCATTCACCCTGGACATACAGATAGAAAACATTTTGAAGGCTTCTAGAAGCTATAATCTTAAATAGGAGGCTGTCCTAGCAGTAGTTGTGGTCTGAGACCACTAACAGATCCACGGTCACTACTGTATGTTGCCAGTCAATACAAAAGTAATGGCCATCGATTCCTTTGCCCTCCAGGGAAGAATACTGGTACTGTTCAAAATTCCTTCCCGCTCCAAAACTATCCCAAATTCCAGTGAAATCAAATCAAATCAATTTCACCTGTTTTGTAAAGACGAAGCTGTGATAGAGGATTGCTGAAAAAATTATCAAAGGAAGGGCAAACTTTGATACATGTTTTACCCTCTTTGTTTACAATTGAGGTGTTCAGAAGAGAGGTCACAGATGACCTGCAAGGATAGGGGTAACAGCGTTCGGTGGTATCAGTTATCCCAGCACCATCCCTGCATTCCAGTCCAGATATCACAGAAACAAAGAGAAAGGCTGCTGCTGTGTCCCCGTTCTCAGAAGGCAGATCAGGGTGCAAATCTACTTCTATATCCTTCAGGTGGCTCAGGTGCCATATAATAAATTCACGTTGGGAAACCAAGGATCTTTACCAATACTACGGCTTTTCTTTAAATGATGTCTCTTATTCATAAACTTCCCTGTGTTAATTCCTAAAAAGATTCTTAAAGATGATTGTTTTGTCCAGAAAAGTGTCTCAACTTGCTTGTATATATTCCTCTGGTTTTGGTGACTCGTTTCATCAAATGAAAATTATAGAGATTGTGAGGAAAAAAATAACTAGAGTGGCAGATGCTTGAGCAAAAAGTACAAATTATGACAAGAAAGGAAATACAAACCAAGGATAAACTTCTTGAGGTTCAATAAATTTTTTTTTTAAATGAAGTTTATTTATTTATTTATTATTGGTTTTTGACAGAGAGAGAGAGAGATATACAGAGACAGAGAGAGAACTGAACTGGGGGAACTCCCCAGTTCAGCATATGGGTCCGCA
>PVKE010013479.1:0-36517 GCA_004027555.1 Craseonycteris thonglongyai | reverse complement strand
TTTGTTTTGACCAACCATTGCTGGTGCCCCATCGGTAGTTATCGCAGACAACTTATGCAAAGGCATGTTTATCGACCTGGCATATGTTCTGAAAGTTTTATAAATATCCTCACCTCTCGTCTGTCCTTTCATTGGTAATATTTGCAACAGCTCCTCTTTTACTGTGAAGTTACTAAATACCATTCTCACCATAACTGCCCACTGTGCGGTGTCTGATATATCTGTTGACTCGTCCAATTGCAGAGAGAAGCAGTCACATATTTCCAAGTCAGTCTTTAACTGAGTTTGCAAGTCTTTGGAAATTGCGTGTATTCTTCTTGTGACTGTGTTATTTGACAACTGTAGGTCTTGTATCACCGATATAATCTCACGCTTGTTAGAATATTTCTCAAACAAACAATCGGCAGCAGTCAGAAATGCTTCTTTGAACAATTCACCATCCTGGAAAGGTTTTTTTCTTCTTTGCGAGCATGTGAGAAATCTTGAAAGAAGCAATGGTTGCCTTTTTAGATTTTTCCACATGTCTAGTGAAAACAGTCTGTTGAGTAGATAAACTTCATTTTAGTTGATTTATTTTTTTCTTTCTTACTTCAGATTTACCGTATTTTCCGGTGTATAAGACGACCGGGCGTATAAGACGACCCCCTAATTTTACAGTTAAAACATAGGTTTAGGCCTATATTCGCTGTATAAGACTACCCCCCACTTCCGAGGCTGTAGTCTTATACAGCGAATATAGGCCTAAACCTATGTTTTAACTGTAAAATTAGGGGGTCGTCTTATTCGTTGGAAAATACGGTAAGTGGATAATTTGTAACAAAAGTGGTATGACTTGTCTGAAAGTGACGTTCAACATTATGTTTTTTTGGCACTGCAATACTATTGCCACACAACAGGCAAACGCATTTACCTTTTAAATTAATGAAACACTATGATTCCTCCCAGTCTGTGTTAAAATGATAGGTTTGTTTTCTCTTATTTGGTCCACTCATTTTAGGACTAAAAAAATAAAAATAAAAACAGTTATAGAACTAAAATATCATATCAAATTGCCACCTTAATAATAAATTGCCTACCTCGTTTTTAGTTCATTTAAAATCGAATATATCAAAACACTGTGATCCTAACTAACCGTCACGACCCGATCAGTCCAGCAACCGCAATCAAAATGGCAACTTGGCGGCTCCCGGTTGGGGGGAGGAGAGTTTAAAGAGCGCAGCGGCTACACAAGACGCGACATGTACAAAGGCGAAAGCTAGGGAAAAGCTTATACATACGATATCGCAAACATACAAAGGAATATAATAAACCTGTGTAGATACTCAAACAATATTTTAAAATTCTAACAAATGTATAAAAATAAATTATAGTTAGTTTTACTTAGTGTTTATGAAAAACTTCTGATGCAGTCAAATAATGGCGGGCACACAGAAATTGGGCTGCGGGCGCCATGGCGCCCGCAGGCATGGGGTTGGGAATCCCTGCTGTACATGGTTATTACAATATTATTGACTATATTCCCTATACTGTACCTTATATAAAACTTTTATAGGTCTGATTTCTTCTGGTTCTTGTTTCTTTGTGTGTTTTATCAAATTATTCTATTGACCGTGAGCTTGTATTCCTTAGAAAGCTATTGGATGGGATTTTTGTAATGTGAGAAAACTTTGTTTCCTCAAAATGTTTGTTTTGGAAGAATATTTGGGGACATTACTGATGGAGGAAATTAACTGATTAGGTTGATGTTTTTTGGGTCACAATGATAGTGTTAGAACTCAAGACTAGAACCGTACAAAGTAGCTGGTGGTGGTTATGAAGTATATGAGGAGACCAATGGCCAGATTGAGAAACGTTAAGTTTCTTTCCTGTCTCCTTTTAAAAGGAATGTTTATTTCTATTTCACTATTACATAGACCTTTGGCATCCATCTCCTATTAGCTCTAGGCAGCTCTAGGCTTATTTCTTTTTTCCTTTAAAAATAAGCCTCAAGTTTACTGGGTTAATTTGATGACCTCAGGATGAAAATCTTCCTCAGAGCTCTCTGCTTTCCTTTCTGGATTTTGACTTTTGCTTCTTTTTTCCTGCTTTGATGTGTCCTTATTTACTTGCCAGGGCAATGATGAATTTTAAAATATTTAAAATTATATGAGGGCTGCCTGGAAAGTATTCAGCCATGTAACCATTCTCATTATATTCACAATGGCTGGATTTTTTCCAGACAGCCCTTGTATATTGTTCAGTGATTTTAGTTATCATCAGTGGGAAGGTGGTTTACCATATCTTCTCTACCATATTATTAGAACTGAAGTCTAGTTATTCCCATATTTAAAGATGAGGACATTTTAGTTCAGGGAAACCAAATATCTGCCCCTAGTCACAGGACTTGAAGGTATCAAGATGATGAAATGCTGGCCCCATGTCAATTGCTCTTCGCATTTCCTAGCTCTCTGAATGATTCAACTATCAGTTAAAAGGAGTACACATATAATACAATTAGATAGATAATTTTCTACAAAATTTTAAAGCATTTTTTCCTATTTAGAAAGGTACTCATACATTGATTTTTAAATAATCTTTTATTATGAAAACAGAGTACGGTAGGCATTAATATCTTTTGATTTAGAGACCAATACAATAGGATTTCACAACCAGCTAAGGATAAATCATGAGGTTTTTTTCAAGTCAATTTTGGGAAGTTTGAAAGTATCTTCTAATTTTCAAGGAACTTAGACAAAGATCTTCAAAATAATGCATGATGATTATTATACAATTCTGATATTTTCTCTTGCAAAGCAAGAAGAAAATTATGCAGGTATTTTATCTCAACAAACAACTGACAGTTTTTAAAATAAAAATCTTGTGACCTTAAGCAGTACTTCATATTAAAGTATGTACTTGATGACCCTTTAGTACATTTCTAGATTTAACTTCTCCTTCCTTAGATAATTCTGTGAACACTGATCAGAACATATGAGATGAGTAAAAAGAGACAACTGATTCCATGCCCCTGAAGTCTGGGTGCCAGTTGGTAGACTTATTACATTTGGTATAACCCTATAATATGAAAGGCAATTATAGGATAATTTGAGATGAAACAGGTGAAGCTCAAATAATTTCAGGGTGAGGAGAGATGAGCAAATGACAGCTATTTCACGCAACCCTGGCACAGTTACTATAGTGTTAAGATGAGCATGTCTCCTAACATGATTTTACTACACTTATGTTAAAGACTCAGGTTTTAGATCAAAAATGTGCAAATTTGGTTTATCACCTATGCTCAAAAATCAGCTGACTGAATTCCAGCAGGAGAGCTTCAGTGTTTGCTAAGAGCACCAGCAGAAACACTGTTCTGTTTACGTCTTTCATAGAGCAAAAGCTCTGACTAAAAATGTGAATTTTTTTGTATGAGACAATAAAAAATGGTTAACATTACAAAAACACTTTTATTTATTTATTTATTAAAAAAAAATTTTTTTTAATTGTTTTTGACAGAGAGAAAGAGAGATACAGAGACAGAGAGAGAACTGAACTGGGGGAGCTCCCAGTTCAGCACATGGTTCCGCACGGGCCGGGGCCGGGATTTGATCCTCGGTCCCTGGTGCTGCAAAGTGAGCGCTTAACCCACTGAGCCATCCTGGCTTCCCCACAAGAATACTTTTAAACTGTAATCTTCATGTGTGTGTGTTTTTTTGTGCTTATATATTTAAAAACAAATTTTGCTCTCCATTGAGTGATTTTAGCCCATCCCACACTTTGTAATTGTGGTAATTGTGCTCAAAGTGAATGAATTACGGAGAAGTTCTCAATGCTGATCCCACCCAACTGGCCTGTAATCACTGGAACTGCAATGGATAGGGAACAAATCCTACAGCCCGATTTGTCCTTGTCAAAAGAGTAACAGTGCTTAGGACTAAAACCCAAAGTTATACATGACTCTAAAAAGAACAATTTGTCAAGTGTTTCATTGGCACAAATTGAAATGAAATGAGGTCCCAGGCTCTTGAGGTTGCTTTGCAACAGGAAGAATTTATTATCTAACTATACACAGAGGAAAATGCCTCACAATTGTATTTGCTTGTAAAGGATGAGTGCCCACACATAAAGCCAAAGCCACAGAGGTCACTTACAAGAAATAAACTACATGAAAGCAGAGACTCATGAAAGCATCAGTCCCTGGCTGATAGCCTCTTGCTTCTTTCTCCTAGTCAGTGCAGCTTTGGGGCATATGGCTCGAAGTACTGAGGCAAATACTTGGGGAGCTCTTTGTTATTTATCAAAAATCATTTACACAGGCCCTGCTAATTTTTCGACTGGAAGCACAGTGCAGTCTTACTTCCTTAGGGTTCGGCCTAGAGGAGGAGGGATGGGGGATTGGGGGTTGGGGTTGTGGCAGGTAGTTTGTTTACCATCCTCTCCATATTCCACATTATTCTGAAGTGTATATTTTCTCTTAAGGCATTTTTATGTCATTCTCATTAGGTGGAGAAGGTGCAACCTTAAATATTTAACAGATCACTGGGTGGTTACTAATGAGGGATTAGTTTCAGTTTAAAAAGTAGAGAGAAAGGAAATACATATTGAATATATCCATTCTGACTGAGGATCACATTTTTCAATGTGTTTATAACTAACTCGGGACAGAGAATTAATTAGTACATTTTCAGTTGGGCAGAGCTGATGACAGCTGGTACAATAACAAAGACCAAAATCATTTTAAAGGAAAGAGAAAAATGGCATGGTTGAAGAGGATGGATTCAGATAAGAATGGGGCGAGGAAGTAGATGTGGCCATCTCTTCTAATCTCTGCCCACTCCTCTATCCTCTCCAAATTCATACATAAAAGGGAAGGATGAGAGAGGCTAACATGTCAACTCTAGTGGCCAGTTTCACTTTTACCCATTTCCTTCCATTCAACAAAGTCTCCTAGTCCCTTACATTAAAAATAATAATAATAATTCTTTTCTAATGTGGTGTCTTACTCATCCTTTTTGGTCACTTTTTTATTGTTACTGCCACTGATAGGGATTGCATTAAATCTGTGCATAGAGTCGTATGGACATCTTAATGATAATGTGTTCCACTCCATGACCATGGAATATCTTTCCGTTTATTTGTGTCTTTTTAAATTTTTCTCACCAGTGTCTTTTTGTGATTCTAAACTATTATTACAGTTGGCTGCACTTTTGTGTTATAGTTTACCCTGAGCGGTAGGTGCCTTGGGACATAATGATGGTTGCCTTCATTAAGATACAGGGTACATGAGGAGAAGTAGTATGGAGGGCATGTGGAAGACCGTGAACCCAGCGCTGGTCATGTTGAGTTTTAAATACTAGTGTGGTATCTACAAAATACACTTGGATGCAGAAATTTGGAGCTAGATATTGATGATGGGTTAAACCATGAGTGGGTGAAGATCCTTAAAGAATGCATATACAAAGAGGGAGAAAAAAAATCAGTTCTCTCTTCATCTACATTCACCCCAATAATAAATCATCAGCAAGATAGCATCTCAACCTGCTAACCCTTCTATTTTGAGTGCAAGGTACAGCAATCAGCAGAAAAGTGGGAAACATTAAAAAGAGAATTCAGACAAATAGTACAGTGTCAAGGCAGCAAAAGCATAGATACCTGCTTATTGCTTTCTTCTAGCTGCCTAAATATCATACTTAACAATGATGTTTTATCCAGTAAGATCTCTTTCCAAGGGCTTGTGAAGTCATGTGATTCTTGTCTCATTTCCCCTAACAGAAATAACTTTGGTCTAGAAAGCTTGGGGAGGAAGAGACTTGGCTCCATTTCTCCTGATCTAATCACTTCCTCTATATTTTCTTTGATCTCCAATTCAGTCTATAGACCCAAATGATTTCATTAAGGCCTCTTTTCTTGTCCAGTAGAACCCAGTCTCTTTAAAAGAACATTTAAAAGTGGCATAGCTTCTCTCCAGTCTAGAACGATTTAACTGTAATTTGGCATTGAAGGAGATTGGACTGGTAGGCAACCAGCTCTGTCATTCAATCACTGAAGTGAGATGACAGTAAAGACAGCCACCTACAACTTCTCTAAGTCCCTCCTCCCAAGGGAATGGAATTTCTTAAGTTTTAAGTATTTCTTGGTCCAGTTTGAAACCCTTTTCATCATTTATCATGGTTTAGATGTGATTTAGATATGAAGGGGATGAAAGTGATATGATAATAGTATCATTTTTCTCATAGCACTTATGATTATGGAATTTTATATTTAATTATTTTTTTAAAGATTTATTTTATTGCCTTTGACAGAAACAGAGACAGAGAGAGACAGAGAAACAGAGAGAAGGGAAGGCCCAGAGCAGTCACCATAATTGTATATTATAAATTTTCTGACATGGTTTTGTCCCACACAGGTGGGCGGGGCTGCCCAGGGCAGGAAGTGGGCTGGGGGCCAAACTGGGAGAGGCAAGAACCAAAATGGGGGCCACCTGCATGGTGTGCTTCCATATGACCAGGGGCCGGGATTCAATCCTCGGTTCCCGGGGCTGCAAAGCGAGCGCTTAACCCACTGAGCCATCCTGGCTTTCCCTTATATTTAATTATTATTAGGATGTAACTTCCATGAGGGAAGGCGCCTAATTAAATTGAATATACCAGTTCTTTTTTTCAATATAAAGTTTGTTAACAACTTTGTTTGCAGAGTTGAGAATAGTACCGACAATACAGTAGTCACTCAATAGAGAGTTATTAAAGTAATTTTTATGGTCAGGCCATATATTGAATATGTGTTCATTTTTGGTTTGGGAAATATGATAACTGTGGCCATATTACTTTGCATTAAACATAATTACTAACCCATTTTCATAATTTGTTTTATAGTTGCTTTGATGACTTTTCCTAATACCTTAGTTTACCATCGGGTCTGCTATGGGATACTGCTATTAAATATGAAAACATAGTGATGTTGATTTTGACCTTGCATTCATTGTTACTTGTCTGGTCTACAAAGAGACCTTGATAATTTACAGTTGTATTCAAGTCCTGAAAGAACTCAAAGAGCTGGTGATTAGGGGTGCCTTATAACTGTTACTTTGATTTCAGTGGGATTGTACTTCAATGCTTTGCCTAACAGCACTAGAAGAGAGACTGTTTCCTTTACAGTCTCCCTGTAGAAAAACTTGGCCAGATTTGTGAGTAAAAAAATGACACCTACTGACTTACATCATCCGAAATTAATGCAATAAGCAACATCTAAAGAAGGTAGATAAGACATGTTTTCATTTCAGTGAAATAAAGATTTTCAAAGCTTTTGCACTGCTAATTCCTCTCTCTCTCTTCTCCCTGCTACTTTTTCCTCTTTTTTTCTAATTCATTGTCTGCATCAAAGATACATCTCCGACATTATCAGAACAATCAGAGGCAAGGTGAACATGCAATTCATGGTGATCAGACATTGTTACTTCACAGAGCAGCAGCAGATCTAAGATGAGGTTTGCAGTAGCGCCCCATCCTGATTACCAGCACACCAGGAAGTGGAATGAAAGATGCCAGGTTGGGTTATCCCAGGGCTTCTTGGCAGGCATGGTACTTGGCAAACTGTTTAATGGGAGGTAAAATCCTTAAAGAAAGTCAGATGCCAGAAAATGGAGGGGTCTTGACCATTGTCTCTGCGGTCAACACCAGTTTCCTATTATCCTCTCATGTTTTTGGGAAATGACTTTACACTGACAACTGAGTAATGGAGCTGCGGAGTTGGGTGGTGGGTGGGGAAGGTAGAAAAATGCCATGAGGATCAGATGCTCTGGCTTGCTAATTAGGTTAAATTTAGACAGTGCGACATGTTTGTACATGAAATACTGTTTACAGTAGAAGAGGTGGCTATGAATTCCACAGCAGAAGCTGAAAGAAAACAAAATCAAAACAAGGTATATTTGGGAACTTACAGTTGTTTATATCACCATCAGGCAGTTTTGTCCTTCTATATTGTGGAAACTGGGCTCATTAATTAAATTGAGTGTGCCAACAGAGTGGAAGACAATGCTAACTTGGAAAATATTTTAGCCTGTGCATTGTAGAAAATGATCTTTTAGAAAACTAGCTTCTTATATTGAGAGGACAGTCTCTCACTAAATTTAAAAATGGTTTCAGTTTTCAACTGAAGAACCAAAGAGAGAGTTTACACTGTGGATTTTATTTTGTCTCCTTTTAATCTTCAGTTCAGGAAATCATAGCTTCTTGCTGCATCACTGACTTGGCATGCCACTGGAAATACTTTGACAAAGGGGAGAGGGCTAGTGTTAGGAGATCTACTTCCCCAAACAAAAGGCTACATGCTCCTCCCTTGTTCAATTAAAATTCTAGGTGACCGTTTGGAGGCAAAATCTTTACTTGAACCATCTACCTAATAAAAAGTCAGGGCTAGCTGAGAGAGGGTGTATAGGTTGTATAGGGGTCTTGGGGTAATGATGTAGTAATGGTGAATGGTGGAAGGCAGTGGAGTGAGCAGTTAGGATCGCTGGTTCTGGTGCCATTCTGCTTAGGTACATATCCTCACCATGGACCCGTGGGCTCTTGGGCGAGTTAGTATCCCAGGCTGGATGTTCCAGGAAGCTGACTTTGAGATGAGTTCAGCATGCAGGTCATTTATTCTGGAGTGTGCTTGGTCTAACACTTGAGGGAGGGGACAGAAGCAGGGTTGGGCAGAGGGACAAGTCAAGCAAGCAGCTATGCAGTGGGGCTCTGGAGCTAGAATGGCCCTACAGAATTACCCTGAGCTGGGTAGAGATATCCTCATGCTGAGCAGTTATTGGAGGTAGGTCCTGAGAAGGGCAGGGACTTCAGTCAAGGTGGCTCTGCTGCTGAGTGACCCTCCAGGAGCCAAGAGTGGCAGTCACCACCAGCTGAGGCAGCAAGTCTGTCATTGAATGGAGTCTAGTTGGCATCAGTGTCCACAGCTCTGAGCTTCATTGGACCTGTTTCCTAAGACTAGTTTTTTTTAGAATTAAATGAGATGATACATGTAAAGTGCTTAGAACTCTGCCCAGGATGGAGTAAATACTTAATTATTGCTGGGATAAATCATTTCCCCAGGGCCTCCTGGGTGGTAAGTGATGAAGGTGGCCTTGGAACTGAGGCCTGACTCACTCCAGTCTGTTCTTAGTTAGGAAAGCAAAGAGCTAACAGGCTGGAATGCACGCTACTTTGAATAGGTTTACTTCAGGCCTGTTTGCTCAGTGGCTGTATGTCACATAACAAAGACCTCCCTAGCCACAGCTTGCTGCAGGAGCTCTCCTTCCCTCTACCAGGCAACAGTGCTTATCCTGTCCCTTTCCTTCTTTCCTTTCCCTCTATATAGCTCTCTCCTCCCACCCATAACCCCCTTCCCTTGCTTTCCACTTATCTCTAGTGATGGGCTAGGCCGCTAGGGTATGACTTGAGGCAGGAGAGCTGAACTAAGGAATAGGGTGGAAGGAAGGAGGAGAGGTGAGAAAAAAAAAAAAGTAAACAAAAAAACAAACACCCCCCACCCCAACCCCTGGGCTGCTCTCCCAGTCTCTATACTCCTGGCGCTCTGCCTCCATCTCCCGCTTTCCAGCCTCCATGCCTACTGCCCCAGGCTCCATTCTTTAGATTTGGTGCTGCAGCCTTGGTCCAGAAATGAGACGCTTGAGTGTTCTTAGTGAGAAGGGATGAATCTTACAATAGCTCAATCCAGAGGCAGATTACACCCTATGAATCAGTGACTGGCCTCCTGCCACCCAGAGACCTTCACAAACTTAAAAAGTAAACAGGATTTATCAGGAAACTTCTAGCAAGGTCTATCTAAAAACTCCTACGTTCCTACCGAGATTCCCCCTCCCCACCTTGAGTCATGAACAACATGTAGGATCCTAGACAAAGAGATCACATGGACACTAACAATGTATATAACCTGCAAGAAACTCCCACAGGGAGCGCGCATGAGGTGCTGCTAGCGGGGGACTAGCCCTGTGTGCTCTGCTGGCTAATAAAATCTCCTTCCTATACCTAAAGAGTTGTCTGAGTGTCTGATATCCTCCTTTGGGTGTCACTTCCTGCAACATAAGTGGAGTTAAGATGTTAGAGCTTTCATTTGCAACTTAAATGACTCTTAACTCCTGCTACTTTTGTATCCAACGATCCATGTTGTAGACATGCTATGGGAAAATCTTTTCCTAGGGCCCCAAACTGAAAATGTGAATGAATGTTTATAACACAGCCTCTTTTAAGTTGGGGCTGCCTATGTTTACTTTCTTCCTGAGTTACAAGTTGAATGATGAATAAGATTTTTTTTAATTTTTTTACTTTACTATATCTTCATATATACATTGATGGGAAAGCGTTTGTAAATAAGTTACCATATATGTAGTATTGTAGAGAATACAATGAAATAAAAACATCTGAATTTTCAAGGAGCTTAAAGTCTATTTCATTATAATACACAATAAGAAGTGGGGCCAAATATTTGGAGGACTCTGTTTATATGATACTTAGTTCTTCTGGGTTTGGAGCACAATCTTAAAAAATTTTAGTTGTTACTAATAAATGCATCATACAAGTATATTATACATTATACAGGTAAGTGAGCAATAGGAAGGTAAATAATTGGTAGTAACTAAGTGCTCGATGAAATGGTGAAATTAATTAGCTGTCCTCAGTTCTACCAAAGCTTTCTCATCAAGACTTTCTTGTTTTCATTCACAAAAGAAGCATAGCAGATAAAGGACCAAACTTCTATTGACTTTCTCCACCTTCTCAATTAATCCTCCCCAGTGGAGAAAAAGTGACTTAATTTTGTCAGTGACTTGGAAGGAGATAATGGGGATGGGCATTCCATTCTTTCTTTTCACTTTAGGATAAGACTTCTCACAAAGTGCCTGAGTTGTACTGCCAGAGAGAATCCTGCCTGCTAGGTGTATAGCCTCTTAAAACTGAGTGTGTGTAAGTCTAATTGTGGAATTCAGGTTTGCAAAGCCCCTTGACCTACAACTATAAATCACATTCTCCAATATCAACTTAATCAGCAAAATGTTAATACTGTATTTGGATCCCATCTGTCTTATTCTTATCTTATTCCCAATTTGAACCTGATTGGTTCAATGCTGGGATTAGGGATGTCATTTATCAATTTCAACTCAATCCTAAAGGTCAGGTGTTAGGGTTTCTTAAGTCATTAACTCCAGGCCTAGACTACTCTATGCTAGATGGATCAGCATTTATTATCAACATTTGTGTGTGTGTGTTTCTTCCAGAGAGAAACTCTTAGGAGGCAGAAATTATTTAGAAATTGTTAAATTGGTTATTTCAATTCAGATGAACAAATTGTTATTAGGGTCCTGAGGTGGGTTAGATGGCATTCCAGGCCCAGGTGACACGGACATTAATAGGATATATATCTAAGGAGCTTTGGAGCCTGCAAAAGGGAGGGGCACAGGGGAGTGGAGGGAGGGTAAACCATAGGTCAGGGTAGGAGAACAGCTATTCTTTTTCTGTATTTATAACACTGTTAATGAATAAGCAATACTTGGGTTAGACTGTAGAGTCAAGCGTTATTCTGGTGATAGGACTAGTGAAAAGTAGTCTGGTGTTTTTCCTTTCATGCCAAGTTTGGTATAATGGATAGAGTGATCATCTTAATTATCTAGAGTAATATAGATGAGAGATATAGCATATGTGCCTTGGAGCACTGATTATGTTCATCATCTTGCTTTCTAGCTGTGTAACCTTGGGTAAGTTATTTAACTCCTCTGTGTTTCTGATGACTCACATTAGAAACAGGGATGAGAATAGTACATGCACCATAGTGTTATGGTGAGGATTAAATGAGCTAGTACAAGTAGAGTTCTGAACACTGTGCCTGACACAGAGGGGTTCTCAACAAAGTTCAGTTCCTGTTATTATTAGTTATTATCAAGAACATGCATGCATGTCAAAAATTTAGCTAAGCTACTGCATGATATTGCTGCCTTGGCATCTATTTTGTGTGGCCATACAGCTTGCAGGGACCTTGAACTGATACTAGCCCATTGGAAGATAGGGAGATCCCAAGACCTAGATAACAAACAGCCTTAGGGATAGTCTGCAGAATCACAAGCAAATGTCCTAAGTTTCTGATATAACTTCCCCAACAATCCTTGTGAATAGCATTTACCCCAAGTCCTTTTCCCTTTGTGTGCCTTTTAGACAAGACCCCCTTGTAGTTTACCAGACCTCTCCTTTTTTAGGTATTAAATGACCAATCTGGCTTTAGCTTGAGAACTCCCAAAGCATTCCACTCATGGTCCCTAATAAAGGCACGTGCCCTAGGTTCTGTCTGCTCTCTCTGCCTGCACCCTGCCTTGGCCTCAACTCCAGGAGTGTGCTTTGTACTTCCTCTAGGACCCCTGAGCGATAAACTTCTCCATCCCAGTTTCCTTTGTGTTCTTTTGTTGAACTAAGGCTCATTATCCAATACCCTGGAGCTCTATTAACAAATGTTAATTTAACAGAGTTACCACATAGTGGCATAGGAATGAGAAGAAAAACCAGAAAGACAAGAGAGGTGGTTCCCTATAGCTCATGGGAAGACTTTCTAGTAAGTCTTTCTTCACTATCATTGTGGAGACAGATTCAATTAATAGCAGAAAGGGCTTTCGTATCCAGAGAGGAAAACCAACTACTGCCCAGCATTTTCATTTTACCCCCACAATGGGTTTGGCATCCACTTGGCAGAACAGGAAAGCTTGGTGCTTGCCTGTTACCAGTGATAATAAATAAGGTCAACTTGTGGCACCTAGAGACAGAGTGTTTGCAGTTTACCAAATCTCACATGTTTTGTTTGTTTTAAATATTTATTTTATTGTTTGAGAGTATGAGAGAGAGAGAGAGAGAGAGGGAGAGAGAGAGAGAGAGAGAGAGAGAGAGAAGAGGGGAAGACCCTGAGCAGTTTCCATAGTTGTACGTCATTAGTTGTGACATGGCTTCATTCCACACAGGTGGATGCATGGGGTTGCAGAGGGTGGGAACCAAGCTGGGGCCTCCTACATGGAAGCCCGCCCTGGCGGGAACCAAACACTCCCCCCGCCCCTCACACCCCCGACATGGGAAGCACACCGCAGTTCAGCATATGGGTCTACCGGGACTCTATCCTCGATCGTCATGGCTGCAAAGCAAGCGCTCGACCTGCTGAGCCATCCTGGCATCTCCCATTTGTCCCAATTTTAAACAATGATACCATAAACTTCTTATTGTGCTTATCTCTAATTATTTCCTTAGAATAGATTTCAGAAGATTAACACTATATAAGCAGTTGTCCCAGTATCTACTGTTGTGTCACCAACCAGCCAACCAAAATTTAGCCACATTAAGCAAATCCCATTTTGTTTTGCTCATGGGTACTGTAGGTTAGGAATTCAGAAAGAACCATAACAGGGATGGTTGTTCTCTGCTCCATGATGTGTGGGATCTCAGCTGGGAGACTCAAAGGCTGGACTCACCTAGGACTCTTGACTACTGTTCCTACACGTGGCCTTTCCAGCCTGGTGATCTCAGTGTGGTTGTATTTCTACGATTTGTCTCAGGGCTCCAAGAGTATTTCAGTGGCACAAGGCTGATATAGGGGCTTTATGAATTAGACTTGTTGGTCACAGGGTGTCACTTTGGCTGTGCTCCATTGGTTGAAATATTCACAATCCCATACTGATTAGAAGAGGAAATGCTATAGATCCCCACCTCGCAATGGAAGGAGTGTGGAAACATTGATAACCATGTTAAAAAACTACCAGAATCGATATAAACCACTTTCAGAATTTTGACATATATTATGTTGTCCCCCAGGAATGTTATATCAATCAATAGTTTTTCCAGTGGGGGCTGATAGTATCTTCTTACTCACACTGGATATTACAATTTTATGAGGTATTTGTCAATTTAGTGGGCAAAAGATAACATATGAAGTCATTGTAGTTTTCAAATTTGTGAATACTAGTGAGAATTTACAAGGGCTATCTGGAAAAAATCCAGCTATTTTCAATATAATGAGAATGTTTATATAACTGGATACTTTCTGGACAGTCTTAGTATATGTATTTTCTCTTTTTTATTTTTATTTTTTTGACACTTAACAAAATCTTCTGTGAATTTTCTATCTTTTGTTTATTTTCTATTGGAGCAATCATCTTTCTCCCTCATTAATTGGTAGGTGTTGTTTATGTATTAAGACGAAATGTGTTCTGACTCTAAATTGAGTTTTTTCACTACCACTCCTTAGCAGCTCTCATCAATAAACATTTTTAGTATTAGTTGTAAAGCATTGTTCACTTGTAATCTAAGGTGACGAGACGTCCCGCTTTTGGCAGGACAGTCCTGATTTTTAACAATTTGTCCCGCGTCCTGCAGCGTTTTAGAAAAGTCCTGATTTTTGGAAAGAATGCACGACAAGCTAGGGAACGGTGGGAGATAGACCAAGTTTTTAATCAAGAACCCCCTCGCCCCCGGTCAATGGTGTCCCGCTTTACCAATGTTAAAATCTGGTCACCTTATTGTAATCCCAACTCTGCTTCTTCCAAATTGTGTGACTTGAACATTTAATTAAGCCATCTGGTTTTCTCTCTAGTAATATTGGGATAATAATATTTCTATCTCATTGGTTTTGTGAGGATTTAGTAATGTCTACGTAAGTACTTAGGAGAAGGCTTAACATAAACACTAAGTGTCCAATAAAAGTAAGTGGCTATTCTTAATATTCTTAATATTACTGTCACCATTTTGGTTGAGTATATGACTTGAATACTTATGAGTAGTCTAGCAATTATCTTATTCTTTCTGTTGCCCAGTTTATGACTGTATAACTGTGGATCTGCTAGTCCTATCAAAGCCATTTGGCATCTGAATCAAGAGTCATGGTTAATTGGAGAAACGGTTCTTTTGTTTATCATTTTAAACTTGACTGTAGTTTCCCAGAAGAGGTAAGTCATTAACAAGGCAGAATGGACTTTGGAACAGGGATGTGAGGACATCTTAATGGGCGAGACACTTGGAAATTGTCACCATCCTTGATTGCCATGCTGATAAATTTAGAAAGAGTTTGGTGGAGGCGGGGGGCAGAATAACTCATTTCTTTGTGAAGCTCTTGAGACAGAAACTAAATTTGATGGCATTTCCTATGCCTCTTTCATTTGTCCATTTCTTTAAATTGATAGAGCACAAAATCGAGTGTGGTAGAGCACATTATAGAGCAGCAATGGGGAAAGAAAAAGAAAACCCCTTTTTAAAAAAGGATACGTCCCAAAGGACTCTCATTGCGTTAACTGAGTACTCGGGGAAGGCTGTGGAACTAAAGGCCAGGGTCTGGGTATGAAGGGACTACAGCGAGGCTCAGCCCTCCGGCTCTCATTACCATGCGTGCTCTCCTCCCAGCTCTGACACAGCCTCCTTGTGCTTTTTCCTTTTAGCCTCACGGGGGTGTTGGAGAGCCATGCATTGATGGATGAGGATGAGGGGGTGGAGTGAGGCCTGGCCAGCCCCATCCCTACTACCCCGGGGCACTGAACATTTGTTGTCTCCAAAGAAGGGCTTTTCTGGCTCCAGCCCAGCTGTCCCTGTGTGATAACCACCATGGCTAATATTCTAGTGATGAGCCACTTCGGGTTCCTGCCTCACCGCCTCTGATCACTGTGAAATATGAGTTGGGGGAGTTTTCTGTAGCAAAGGACTGCTTGACTGAGTCTCTATTCAGGCATCCAGTGTCAGCACTTGTCACCGACAGCCGCTTCAGCCAGACAGTGACAGATTCAGCCTCCTGTTCAGACTGTCAGGGGAGTCTCCCCCTCAGGCTTGGGCTTGTCACAGGAGTGGCCGGCCTGGTGCTGCTAGGGCTCTGGGCTGCACCTGTGCTTCCAAATGTTAGTGGGCTTGAGAGCCAGCCAGACGCTTTTTACCACCCTTTTTGTCAAGGTCAGCTGGCATGATGGAGCAGAGGGACTCCTGAATTGAGATGGACCTGTAGCTTTTGTTCTTTGCTTCTACATTTGAAGACAAGCCTTTCAAGACAAGACCAGGGGGCCCAGAACCTGTCAGAGAAAGCACTTGAGTAGATCTTAGGTAAAAAACAAAATGAACAAAAATGTACATTTAAAAAACAAAACAAAACAAAACAAAACAAAACAAAACACACTTGCCCAGAGACAATTAATCCAGGCAAAATTACTTCTCTGAAATGTTCTTCCCAAGTCCTCTTTAACATTATCTAGTTAGTCTTGGTTGAATATGAATTGCAGGAGAACAAAGCTAGTTACGGGTGGTAAGAAAGACAGGGTTCATGTTCATGACCAGTTTTGAGATTTCGCCAGGGTTGGCCATACGGTGATCATAATGATGATTTATAAATTAGAAGTTGCATCCTGATGGCTTATGGGCTGAATTTGGCACAAATGATTTTTATTTGGCTTCAAGTGTTTGCTTGTTTTTAATAGAACTTGATGCTAATATTTAAAATTCAGAATATTTTTCATACAAATGTGATTTCTGGCTTCTCTTCAAAAACTAAACTCTGGCAACACTGGACTTGCATTTTTGCCTAGGGACAACTTGGGTAAACCATGCTGTTGCTACTGCTTATTTCAGGGAGGGCACATACTCCTTAGTTTTCCTCACCTCTCCCTTTGGGTATACTCAACCTGCTTCCCTTATTTCTGTTACATGAATGATCCCTGTAGATTTGTGTTGGTCATCTTTGGTACAAACGCTGAGCTTCAGTTCTATACTCAATCTTGAATGAACTCTAGTACTTTTGTTTTTCTACTGGATTATGTAACAGGGTGTTGTTTGAATTTTTATGATTTAAATACAATGACTAATTAGAAAGAAGCAAAATGATGGTTTTATTGGTATGTGAGGGCTATAGTTAACTAATGCAATGCCTTAGCTCTTGACCTTAGACAAATGTTCCATAAGTAATAAACTTTTTTTGCAACAAGTTCTGGTGTTTCTAGTGAGAGAGAAAGAGAAATTCATTAATTGAAAGCTATTACCTAATTTTTAATCCTTACAAAAATCCTTCCAAGTTAGTGATACAATCTTTTTTCCAGGAATGAGGAAATGGAGCTCAGAGGTAAAAGTGTTACTCAATATTTTATTTTGTTATTATTTTCCTTACTCAATGTTTATTTTTTTAAATTTATTTTATTGTTTGAGAGAAGGTGAGAGAGAAAGAGAGAGAGGAGAGTGGAGGGCCCAGATGGTCTTTATAGTTGTACATCATTAGTTGTGACATAGTTTCATTCCACACAGGTAGTTTGGGGCTGTGCAGGATGGGAACTGAACAGGGTCGGGAGGTGAGAAAATTCACTGCCCTCTCAGCGATGACCAGTTGTGTCCCATTTAATATATGGATTTACATGAGCCAGAGCTGGGATTCGATCCCTGGAACTTGCAGTTGCAAGGCAAGCACTCAACCTGTTGAACTATCCCAGCACCCTCTTGCTCAATGTTTTAAAGCTGGAAATTAAGTGAACCAGGACTTGGTCTATGTTCTTCTCTATAAGTGCCTGTCCCACTGAATGGATTCCTGTGGCATCTGTTTAGACGACAGTTCAAGTATTTCTGGAGATAAAGGGTACTAACTTTACTAATTAAGTAGCATTTAGACTTTAGAAGCTGGTGTTTAAGAGTCTTTGCTAATTAAAGGGAAAAAAAAGGAAAAAGCTTTTTTCAATATGATGAGCATTTTTTCCTCATTTTTTAAAATTGTTTTTGACAGAGAGAGACAGAGAGAGGCAGAGAGAAGGAGAAGGGCTCAGAGCAGTCTCCTTAGTTGTACATTAGTTTTCAATATAGCTTTGTTTCACAGGTGGGTGTGGGGCTGCACAGGGCAGGAATTGGCTGGGGCCTCCCACATGGGAAGCACACCTGGGACAGGAGCCCAACTGGGGGCCTCCCCCATGGAAGCTCACCCTGGTAAGAACTGAACTGGGAGCCACACCCTGCTCAGCATATGGGTTTGCATGGGCCAGGGTCAGGGCCAGGATTCAGTCCTCAGACCTTGGGGTTGCAAGACAAGTGCTCAACTCACTGAGCCTTCCTGGCATCCCCCACCCCCTTTTAAAAATTTTATTAAATTTTTACAATTTTTTTAACTCACATGATTTTAGATGACAATTGGGCTTTATTGATTTTGAAAATGAAAATAATAAGAGCAAACCTTACAGAGCACTTACTACGTGTCTTTATAGATTACCTTATTTAACCCTCTCAGCAACCATACAAGTTAAGTAAAATTATTATCCTTATTTCATAGATGAGGAAACCAAGGCACAGGGAGAGAATGCCGAGAGACTTGAATAAAGTGCCTGATAACCCATTAGGTAGGTGGGGATTAGAATTGTCAGTGCAGCTTAGCCTTCTACTTTCCTGACCCTTTACCAAGGCAGTGGACATGCTGTAGTCACCACCTTTCTACAGTCTGTGTCTACCTGTGCTGACCAGCTGTCTCATGTTCTCCAGAGGTAATACTAGAAAACCCCCCTGAGGACTTGTTTGCTGAACTAGAAACCTTAAAAGTGCTTCCACAAATGATGGTTTAGAAAGGCTATTAGTAGTTCTGATAGCTGTAAATAAATTGTTTTGAAGTGATGGTTATGGGATGAATCACTTAAGGGTAAGCGATGTAGTGTGGGAATTGCCTGAATTTTCAAATATAATGTGTTTTATTGATTATGTTTTGGACAATAATAACTCTACTGTATTACATTTACTGTTTGAAGTCTGCATAGATGAGGTTAGTTTAAATGTTTGCAGTATTTGGTATGAATGCATCTGAGGTATAGGAATGTGATGAAAACCTCTCTGTGTCCATCACTGAGGGACTTATGGGGCCACGTTGCCAAACTTGAAGTGGGGAAGTTACCTTTAATAGATTTGAAGGGCTAGTTCCTGATGCCTGTCTTTGAAGATTTTCTTGTCATCATTTGTTTTTAATTCAATTGGGGGCTGGCCTACGTCTTATGGAACCCAGAGCCCAGTGACCCATCCTCTGCTGTCACAGAGAACACATGAGAAACAGTTACATCACCGTACTGTTCCCATTGCTCCTCCCCACATCCCTGGGCTAAGTTGGGATGTCACAGGTGTCTGCAAAGCCTGTGTGCCTGCAACCACACGAGTGACTCCTGTGCATTCCTTTGTAGGGAGCTTTCTTGTTTGGGGGAGTAATTCGTTTAGAAAAACAACTGGAGCATCTCGTGGTTAAGGCATTATAAAACTTACTACAGATTTAAATGGCAGCCTCTGACATACTGTCCGTTCCCTCTCTGGAGATATAATGAATTGGAATCATCAGAAAAGCTCTGCTTGCCCTGTGTTTCATTGCTGCTGGTTCAGTAATGCCAGAGATGATCCCAGTACTTTTTGTATTATTGTCTTGCAACATTTTCTTGTGGGCTACTTCTGACAATATCCTACTTTTCAATGTTTACAGGTTTAATCTTAGGTCCTTTCTTGTTGCTTTTCTTCTATACCCTCTAGGGTGATTTTGTTTAAAAACCACTTATATCTTTAGCTATCACTTCAAAGCTATTTAATCCAAAAAAAAAAACAACTTCAGACCATTTCTTTCTCCCAAGTCCTATATTGCCTACTGCTCATAGAACCCAACCCTGTGGATGTTCCATTGGGCTTCTCAAAAACAACAGGCTTTAAATTAAGCTCCTTACCTTCCTTACTATTTTATCTGCTCCTCTTCTTGCATTTGTTACTTGTGTGCAATGTGTACCAAACTTTCTCATGCATGAATTTTGATTCATTAGGTCTAAGATGGGATGAGGAAGTGACATTGTTTGCAAACACCTCTAGTGATTCTGATGTTTGTGGCCCATGTACATCACGGAGAAAAACTGCTTAGTGAATGTGTCTATCTCCACCTGGTCACATGAACTAGGAATCTTGGAATTATTCTAGACTCATTCTTCATACTTAACTTGTGTCAAAAGGACTACTATGCCCTTCAGTTCTACTTCCTTAGTGTGTTTGAAATCACTTTCTTTCTCTTGGTTCCCACCGCAACTCCCTTCATTTTATCCTAGATCATCCCAAACACCTCCTTCTTTCTTTTTGAATTACTCTTGCCACCTTTAACCCAGTTCCCACAGTGCCATAGTGTGATCTTTCTAAAGTGCAAATGTCAAATGGCTATTTCCCTTCTTAAAAGTTTGTAATGATTCTCTGTTCTAAAGGATAAAGGCTAAACTGTTTATCATGGCATGTTAATTCTTCATGATCAGGCACTGGCATTTGCATCTAACTTTACCTCTTGTGAATCCCTTACTTCTGCCCATATTTCAAATATATTAAGCTATTTGTAAGCCAGAAAACTTTTTAGTCTCTGTATTCTCCATGATATTATGCAGGCTAATCATTTTGCTTCAAATCTCTCCCTTTTCTTTGGCTGGCTGAAGTTTACTCTGTCATTCAAGTGAATCAAGTCAAGTATTCCCAATTTGGGAAAGATGTCCCATGACTTTTCTTGACTGACTTAAGGATTTCTCAGGAACTCTGTGTCTATAGACATTAGAACATTTATTAGTGTGTTAATATTAATTGGTTTACTTCTTTAAAACTAAACTGTGAGTTGCTTGAGAGTCTTAACTACATATTCAGTTTCTATATGTTCAGTACCTACCATAGTCCCTGGCGTTAAGTAGGCAAGCAAAATATATGTGAGAATGAATGAATGTCTATATGTTTTTAAAGAACTTGATAAGACTTCAGCTATAGTATGATTCAGAATGAAGAGGGATATCCTTTTGTTACGACCCTTCCTTGCAGCATAGGCGACTCTTGCCTTAGCAATGGAGGGTTTCCATTGGTTTCATTTTGTTACTCTGAGGATGGGAACATCAGCTTAGAATCTAGTTACTGCCTCCCACCCCCCCAGGTTCTTTTGCCAGGTCCAAGTTTTTAAAGTATGCAAAGGAAGCTGGTGTTCCACTGATAAAATCAGAAGCCAAGTGGAGTCTCCAAGATGATTTTAAGATGTGGATTTCAAGCCTAAAGTTCATCAAATGAAATGGAAATTTCAGGGAAGCTGCTTTCAGTTTAATATAAGCAGTTGGATTTTCCAGAGCAAGAGGGTTGATTCCAAGTAGTGAAATCATGTCTTGTCACCAGAACTCACACAGAAGCCAAGTTATTGTAAAAGTGAGTTCTCCTTTGAGTGGGAGTTTGGGAGTGATTGGCAACTTGCTTATCTACACATCGTTCTTATCCAAATGTTGTAAAGATCTCTTTGACTATCCTGTTTCTTACTAAGTATAGACATTCAGTCAACCTTCAACAGAATTTACTGGATAACTATAAAGACTCTGAAATTGTGTCACTGGCTTAGTATACAAAGATGAACTGACACTGTCCCTGTCCCAGAAGAGACCAGCAAATAAATAGATACTCTAGTCTTTAGAAGTGCCTTCCAGACAAATTCTCCAAATCCTCTTCTGCATAAAACAAATAAGAGTTGGGAGTCAGACTAAAAGAAACTTTTGTTTTATGTTGTGAAATGACAATTTCCTCACGACAAGGTGGCATCTATAATGTTTTAAGTCAGACTGTATCAATGTTCTGGGGACATCTCATTTTGATTAAAAAAAATGAACATTTTATATGTTCATTTAACATATAAATGAACATATAAATGAACATAAATGAGTGAAGTTATATAGTTCCCTCATGTGTGGAATATAAAACTGAAAGCAACAAAGAAACAAAAACTCATGGACACAGTCAATAGTTTAGTGATTACCCAAGGGTTAGCAGGGAGGGTGATGGAAGGAGAACTGACTCTGGGTGGTGAACACGTAATGTAACACATAAATGAGATACTATAGAATTATACTCCTAGAACCTATGTAATTCTTACTAACCAATGTCACCCCAATAAATTTAACAATAAAAAAAATGAACATTTCAGAGGGCAGGCATGTTTGTGTAATACAATAAAAGTAACCCAAGAAAAAGTCGTGTTCACAGAACCAGAAAACCAGTGTGGCTTCTGGTTGGAGGGCAATACGAAAAGAACTGCCTCAGTGCAGAACTAGACCAGGAAGGGGTTTAGGGAGTAGACTCAGTGTCTTTTTTAAAGTACCCCTAGTAGAACTCTGTGATCACGTGAAGTGGTACATAGGATTTACTATGGAATATCATTGGTTCATTGAAAACATCATCATCTGCAATTGAATCTTATTTTAGATTTTAAAAGTATGCCATTCCTCTAGTTTAAAAACCACTTTTTAAAAGAAGTTAATCTATGAAAGAATGTGTAATAGACAATTTAAAGAAAAAGAAGGTGAAACAATTGGTTATATTTCTTAGCCTTGTATCAAACTTAGTTATTTATGATGTTTTCCTCAGAGAGCTATAATTCTATTGTTTTCTGCATAAAATACATTTATGTTACTGATGAGTTGGCTGCAGATTCTTTCTCTAAATAGAGTCTTGCCTGAATATATTACCCATTCAAACATCTGGTGTTTTCAGGATATTTCTGGAGGCAAGGTTGCTCTGTTTCTTCCTACACTGAAGAACAGGACAGCATTGCTCTCTCCTGGGGGAAGCTGTCATCTCAGCGACCATGGGTGATCAGATGATGGAAGGCAAAGAACTTCAGCTTGTCTGGAACTGAGCCCAGAGGAATGGACTGGGCTGCTGCCCCTCACCAAGGAGCCAGGACAGCCTCTGACAGGGAGTGGAAAAAATCTTAAATGAGAACTTGGGGAAAGCCTCAGAGAAAGATCATTTTCAACAGGGGAACTAAAAATTGGTGATAAATTTTAACTCTCATTCTTGTCAATATCAGAGTCTAAGCGCTGAGTTCAGTGGGATCCTGGGTAACTTTGTTGAGGACAATCATTCAGGATTTCCTATTGAACCCAAAGGGTAGCATAACATCATTCATTCTTGGGGGGACTCCTCAACTAGCTGGCGCCGAACAATCAGAGACCCGTATCTGTTCCCCCTCTATCGAGTCCAGAAGCTCTAACCTCCCTCTGCTCACAGGCATGGAAGGAAGCTGGGAGGTGAGTTAAGCTTCCAGATGGAATATTTGTAAAATCCAGTCCACTCGATTTCACCAAATGCAGCAATCTGGCTTATAATACACTGTTAATACAAATCTCCACGGGAAGCAAATATGGTATGAATTTATATGCTATTGTCCTAAAGATAACAGTATTATCGTATATCAACTTGTCATAAATTACTCAGTAAATAGAACTTAAAGGGAAAAGCCCCTGATTTATCTTTGCTTATTATTATGCTAAACCACAAAGGGGTTTTGAGGGTACTATGATGGCATAATGGTCTGGTTGTTCATCCCTGCCCTTTCAACATAGACTAAGAAGAACTTGAAAGAACAGTGTGAAATCTTTAGATTGGGTTGATTTTTAAAAATATATATCCAGCAATATTAGTTAAAAATGGGGTTTCCCTTGGAGAGAACAATACTATTGTGCTATTGAATTTTAGTCTGGTTTGAGTTTAGAATCTTAAGGATCCTATCCCAAAACAGGGTATCATTTTCTTCATGGTAGATTCTTAAATTTTTTGGTATTTATGACCTCTTGTTATAGAATTTAGGGATCTAGATTCTACTAAGCCTGAGATTCTAGTTGTCAACCAGGCATCACTTAACTTCTGTGGGCTCTATTGTTTTATCTTTAAAGGAAAAAGTGTTGGAGATTTTCAGAGGAGATGGTAGAGTAGGTAAACACTGTGCTAGCCTTTGCTCATGACCACTAAATTATCACTAAACTACAGAACTCCTGTCATTGAGAATCTTCTGTAGTCTGCCTAACCTGAAGACCTATAACTAAGGACACACAGAAGAAGCCACCTTGAGGCTGGTAAGAGGGGCAGAGGCATGGAAAGGTTTGGCCCATGTGTGACTGTTAAAACTTAAGAGGGATATCTCAGCACCAGAGGTCCACCCCACTACCCACCAGGAGTGAGTAGTTTCATCCCCATACCAGGCTTCCCAGCCTAGGATTCCAGTGCTGAGGAGAGATGTCCTCACAACTTCTGGCCATGAAAACCAGTGACTATTGTGGCCGAGTATGATGGAAGGCTGCTGCAGTCCCAGGAGTTCCTCTTAAAGGGCCCAAGTATGGACTTGCTGACAGACTCACTCACTCTACGATCCAGAACTGGGGCAGCAGTTTGAAAGATGCCAGGAACACACAGGGAGGAGTTGAATTGTGTGGCTTCAGAGTGAAGGCTGGAAGGGTAGCTTTCTCTTAGGCAGAAGTGCTGGCAGAATTCTTTGTTTCTTTATTGAGCCCTATTTGTTCCTGGTTGAGCCCTATTTGCTCCTGGTGTGTAGACACAGGCAGATGCCATACCTGAGTCTCCATCACCTTGGTTGACACTTTCCTTTTGCCTTGCCCTGGTGATTCCTTGAGACCCTGCTCTACTCAAATTTCCAGGTACACCCAAGCATCTTGCATTGGCTTTTTAAAGATTTATATTTATTGTTTTTTGACACAGAGAGAGAGAGACAGATAGAGAGAGACAGAGAGAAGGGGGCGGGTGGTGGTGGTGGTGGGGGTGGTTCAGAGCAGTCTCTATAGTTGACAGCATTAGTTTTCCATATAGTTTCACTCCAAAGGTGGCACGGGGCTGCACAGGGCAGGAACTGGGCCAGGAGCCCCCCATGTAGGACCCAGCAAGAACTGAACTGGGGGCACACCCCAGTTCAGCATATGGGTCCGCATGGGCCAGGGCTGGGATTCAATTCTTGGGCCCCAGGGCTGCAAAGTGAGCGCTCAACCCGCTGAGCCATCCCAGCTTCCCCCTCCATTGGCTTTTTAAATATAAACAACCTGCCTTGGTTCATGCTGCAGACTTTCCTAAAACCTCCCAAAGGTTCACAAAACCCAAACAAGCAGCTTCTGGCTTCAGAGTATCCCATACCTCTTGCTGTGCAGCCAGAAGCCTAGCACTAGTGACAGCTGGTCTTGCTTTGAGGGTTGGTCTCTTGAGGCACCTCCAAACCTAGTGCAGGTGGTGGCGACCTGTGGATTATTTGTGACTCATAGCAGGTGGCCCAGGGCATGGCATAGGCTGTGGCTGAACTTGACCTGTGGCAGGGCCCCTCCCAGGAGACCCCAGGACTGGCACACTTGGTGACCAACTTTGGAAAGAGCTACACAGCATCACCTTCCTGCCTCTGAGGATGACATACCCAAAGGGAAAATGAGGTAGGCACCTGAGCCTTGCTAAAGTGACTCCTGTTCCATAGTGTCAGCCTCTGTGCCACAGCTCCTCCACTGTAGTCACAGCCAGTCCTCACAACCAATCAGCTCAAGAATCAATCTCTCCCACTGATGTGCAAACAGCAACCAGGGCTTAACTACAACAGTAGGGCACAGACAATTCACACAAGGGATATACCTAGAACACTCGGCTCAAGTGAACAGGGAAGCTGCACCACTGGGCACAATAGGACACCTACTACATAAGGCCACTCTACTAAGATCTGGAGACATAGCAGCTCTACCTAATACACAGAAACAAACACAGGGAGGCAGCCAAAATGCAGAGACAAAGAAACATGTCTCAAATAAAAGAACAGGAGGGAACTCCAGAAAAAAGAACTAAACAAATGGAGGCAAGCAACCTACCAGATACAGAGATCAAAACAATGGCTCAGTGATCTCAATGAGAACTTCATTAAAGAAATAGAAAGCGTAAAAGTGACATAAAATTATAAAAAAGAACTAGTCAGAATTTAAGAATATAATAACTGAAGTGAAAAATGCACTAGATAGAATCACCAGCAGACTAGATGAAGAAGAGGATTGAATCAGCAATTTGTAAGACAAAGTAGCAGAAAACACCTAATTAGTACAGCAAAAAGAAAAAAGAATTAAAAGAAACAAAAATAGTGTAAGAGACCTCTGGGACAAGATCAAGTGTAACAACATTCGCACCAAAGGCATACCAGAAGAAGAGAGAGCAAGTAATTGAGAATCTCTCTCAAGAAATAATGGCAGAAAACTTCCCTAACACGGTGAAAGAAAAAGACATATAAGTCCAGGAAGCATAGAGTCCCAAATAAGATGATACCAAAGAGGCCCACACCAAGACACATCACAATTAAAATGCCAAAGGTTAAAGACAAAGAGAAAAATCTTAAAAACAGTAAGCGAAAAGAAGCTAGTTTCCTATAAGGGAACTTCCATAAGACTGTCAGCTGATTTCTCAACAGAAACTTTGCAGGCTGGAAGGGATTGGCATGAAATACTCAAAATGATGAAAAGCAAGGACCTACAACCAGGATTAATCTACCCAGCAAAGCTAACAAAATCAAAGGACAAATAAAGAGTTTACTAGACAAGAAAAAGTTAAAGGAGTTCATCACCACCAAACCAGCATTATAAAGAATCTTTGAGGGACTTCTTTTAGCATCCCCCACCAAAAAAAAAAAAAAAAAATCAAATGCCAATAACTACATATCTATCAACAATTACTTTCAACATAAATATTCCACTCAAAATATAAGGTGGTTGAATGGATAAGAAAGCAAGACAAAAAAAAAAAAAGAAAGAAAACAAGACCCTTACATATGCTGCCTACAAGAAACTCATTTCATATCAAACAATACACACAAAGTGAAAGTAAAGGAATGTAAAAAGGTATTTCATAAAAATGGAAACAACAACAACAGAAAAGCAGAGGCAGCAATACTTATACCAGACAAAATAGATTAAAAGGAAGGTTATAACAAGGCCCAAAGAAGGACCCAGTAATCTCACTTCTGGGTATTTATCCGAAGAAACCCCAAACTTTACTTCAAAGAGATGTATGTGCCTGTATGTATCCAGTGCAGCATTGTTTACAATGGCCAAGATGTGGAGGCAGCCTGGGTGTTCATTGATGGAAGAATGGATAGCGTGGGTGATACGTATTTACAAAGGAATATTGCTCCAGTATGGATGGGAATGGGTTCTTGCCTTGTGTGGTAGCATGGATAGACCTGAAGGGTATTATGCTGAATGTGTCAGAAGAAAGACAGATGCGATGTGATTTCGCTTCTATGTAGAATATAAAGAACAAAATAAACAAACAAAACAGAAACAAACTTATAGATACACAAAACGTCTTGATGGTTACCAGATGGGAGGGTGTTTGGGGGTGGATGAGAAATGGGAGGGATTAAGAAGTACAAATTTGTTGTTACAAAATAGTTATGAGGTATAGGGTATAGCTAAAGAATATGGTCAATAATATTGTAATAACTATGTATGGAGTGAGATGAGTACTAGATTTATTGGGGTGATAGATGGAAAGGGTTTGGGGAACAGAGTGAAAAGGTGAAAGGATTAAGAAGTAGAATTAATAGTTATAAAATAGTCATGGGGATGTAAAGTAAAGTATAGAGAATATAGCCAATAATATGATAATAATTATGCATAGTGCCAGTTGGGTACCAATCAGGGGGATCACTTCTTAAATTATATAAATGTCTACCGGTAACCACTATGTTGTACACCTGAAATTAATATAAAATAATATTTATGTCAAGGGTAATTGAAAGACTAAAAACGGGGGCAAAAGATGAAGGGGAATACGAGGTTAAAATTTCCAGGTATAAAATATAAGTCACATGCTTGTAATGTACAGCATAGGGAATAGAGTCAATAATATTGTGATAGTGTGGTCTGGTGTCAGATAGTTACTGGATTTATCAGAGTGATCACTTCTTTACGTATTTACATGTTGAATAACTATGGTGTACCCCTGAAACTAATATTATGTAATAGCTATATTTTAATAAAAATCTTAAATAAATAAAAGACATCAGGTTGAATTGGATTCTTTATTAGATCTCTTCTTGATCCAAAGTTTGATTTAGTTATAGGAAGATGCTTTATTCACCTTTGATGCTGATTCATTTTTCTATCATTCACTCATGTTATAGATATTTATAGACTACGTATAGTAGACTTTCAGTTAATTGGAGCTCAAGCAACAAGCATCCTCAAGCAACTGGCACAAAAAGTCTCTGATTTTTTGCCAGTTGCTTGAGAATGCCAGGTACATTTATCCAGCATCTACCAATCCCCATGAGTGCCAATTAACTGAGAGTCTGGGTTAATGGATATGCCTATAATTGTAAATAGCAGAATCTTGCTTCCAAGGAGCCCAACATACAGTATATATACAGGGATGGGGGGGTGGTGATAATTGGTACAGATAAATCAATAGCAAGTATTTACTGACCTTCATGGTAATCTATGAGAAGTAAAGGGTGCTTTGGCCATTTAAAGAAGAGATACCTCCCTTAGTCTTTAGAGGTGTGAGCAAATAAAGACTGCTTGTAGGAGAAAATGACAATTCACTTCAGCCCTAGAAGAATTTTACTGAGCAAGAGTGTGAGGAGTTAGAGCTGAAAAGTGGATTGGATGCAGAAATAAGGGTTTGCACAAGGATATAGAGAGAGTGAAAAAGGCACACATGTGCGGAGAATGAATGATTTTTTGGGACTAGGGAATTCAGCATAAAAAGTCACAGCACAGAGAGGACGGGGGCAAATGGCAGGAGACAACTGGAAAGTGGGATGAGGGCAAGTTATGAAGTGCATTGTACTTTGAACCAGGGACTTGGGCGATCATTGTGAAGAATGGCAAAAAAAGGGGGGTCAACTTTTGAATGAGAGGTGTGCATTTATCAGCACTTTGCTTTAGAAGGATCCCTGGCAACTACGTGTAGAAGGGGTTGTGTGCATGAGGGAGGGGACTTGGCTATAGAACGCTAGAGTGCAGGGGCAAACCAGTGAAGATGCTTCCTTTTCTTGACAGGGCCACCAGCTGTGTAATTAGAGGAGTTTTCCAGGTGGTGACCACAGATCCTGAGGCTGCTAGTCTAGGAGTGAATGCTGAGAGGGCAGCAGATGCTGCTCTCTAACCAAGGGCCCCCTCTGTGAGTGCCTCAGCAGGCTGGAGAGGGGCTGCTCACAGCCTCTGGTAACCTGGGTGCTAACTGAGCCATGTCTCCTGTCCAGATTGGAGCTGGCATTTGCAGCCTCACCAGGAGTGGAGAAAGAAGAGCCAGCTCCCTCGCAAGCTGATAGGAAGGAGCTGGGGCTCCACAGGATACCATCAGTCAGGATTTGCGGATTGCTTGACTGAGTTGTGCAAAGGAAGCTGTGTGCCCCAGAGTTCCGGTCCACGCCCTTAAACGACCTTGCCACTCAGCTTTTACTTAGGTGACTTATAGGATACTTGGATTTTCCAAAGACTGTGCAAACTTCTCTGTTGTTGCAAGTAGACACCGTGGTCATGTTTACACAGGGCTGCAGGGCTCTGGACAAGGCGCCTACCACACACTCAGGCAGACGCAGGGCTGCAAAGGAAAACAGGATTGGCTGTATGTCTCAGGCCCTCTTGAGCCCAGGCAGCCAGAAGAAGTGCACAGGCTGTACCACATCCCGTTCATACTTGGAGAGTAGGAAGTTTAGTAAGATAGGATGGAATTGGGGGTGAGGGCTGCCAATCTCCCTACCCAAAGGAATTGGTGTTTGTACCTTGACTTTGTTGTTTTATTTTGGGGCCTGAGGCCTAATCACTTAGTGTTAGTTCTTGATGGGCCTGTGCTTTCTAAAGGGGCTCTGTGAATACTGTATTTTTGGAACGCATTTTGTCTGTCACCGTTACATATAACTGCACGTTTAACTCCCTCAGGACATTGTCGTTCCTTGAGAGAAGCAAAGGCATTTATCCATCCTGGTTTTCCCAGGAACTCTAAACAGGCATCCTGCACCCAGTACAAACTCAATAAATGCTTCTTGGAAATAAAAGAGACTATGTTCTACATGCATAGGTTTGCTCACTCACCTTTTAAGTTTCATAGGGAAGAGAGGTCCTGTACTCAGAGTATGCTGTCGTCAGTCATGGGTTATAAATGATTGGATTCTAACTTTTGATGGCTTCTTGAGATAGACCAGATTCTAGACACAAAACAATTTCTGGGGCCTCATAGCTCAAAGGCATGTGTAGGTCTATGGAAAGCACAATTTCACGATGTTTTCATAAGGGTCTTGGAAATGATTCACCGACATTCCTCATCATGTCACATGTTTCTTATATACCAGACCTCAGTGCCAGGCCCTGTGCTCCGTGCTATACATACAGCATCTCTGTTCATCCTCACCACAACTTGTGTAAATAGCACTGCTATTTTTAAGAAGTGGACACCTAGGCCCATGGAGACTACATCTTTTGTCCAAGCTTAAGTCGTATTAGAGCTGGGACTCAGACCTAGATCTGCCTGACTCCAAAACTCTTTTCTTTCATTGTACAACTTCTGTTAACTTCCTGTGTTAATGGGACTGGATCTTGGGTAGGTGGACCATCATTCCTATAAGTTTCACTGGCTCTGGAGGACTGAGAATAGGCCTGTGTGAGCAGAGATTTGCTTCCTGGAAAATGCCACAGCAAGTAGAGGACTGTCACAAACTCAAATTCTTGCCTCCTAGCCCAGGGATGATGACAGCTGGTTGCCATCATTTCTGGGTTATGTCCAGATATATTCTTGAACAGAAGGAAGAGAGAAGTGATTTTGGCAGAGTCTATGTCTTGGCAAGACAATATAATACTGTGTGGAGGTTATGTGTTGGGCTTTGGGCATAAGGATTACTGATGCAGACCTCTGGGCCCTCTGGCTGGAGAACTTTAAAGACATAAACAGTAACCTTTGAGCTTGATGAGTTTGTTTGGATTTTGAGTAAGGTGACCTGAGCAGGTGGTACCTACTCTCTAACAAATAGTCACACTGGAGCTACTGACTCAAGGACTTGACCACTAAAGAGTCAAAACTACAATCTATAGATCAGAGAGGTTGTTTCCTTGCATGGTTTACCCAGATTTAGGGGTTAGAGTTAGGAAAAGTAGGAAGTCATGAAGTAGCAAGAGCTAAAGTAATCAAGGAGCCACTAATTAGTTTTGTTGCTCAAATATTCTGTTTTTCAGGTTTTGAATCTTTATAACAGGATTATTCTTTCCCCGTGGGGTTTTGGGTATATGAAAAGGACAGTATTTTCAAATGTGCTCAAAGTTTGGCAGAGGTGTATGAACCCAAAGTGTTATTACTATAATGTAGCAATTATTGCTCTGCTAACAACTCTTATATTTTCTTACGAACTGGTCAAGAAGTTGAGACACAATATTCTAAAGATCCTGAAGTACTGACTGGTAGAATAAAAGATGCGATTCCATGTCATATTCATAATTCTAGTGAAAGTTTCCCTTTCTCCCCCCCACCCAGAGTCCCCCATGGACTATGTTTTGAGGATAGAATTATAGAACTGAGAATGTAGCTTTGATTTATCTGTTTCCATTATTTTTTTCTTGGTGTAGGGGAGAGGGCATTTTGTTTAAAAAGACTCTGGAATAAACTAACCACCACACTAATTAAAGGCATTTTCCTGGTGATGCTAAATAGTTTCTTAGAAAACTTTTCCATTGGCAGGAGAAATAGTTGGAATTTTTGAGGTAATCTACTAACAGCACTGAATTGTCTATTTCTACTTACATAGTGAGCATAGCGTATTCCCTTTCCTTTTGACAGGCTCAATTCATCCATTGAGACTGTGAGTGGTCACTTATAGGTATGGCTCTTTCATGATCAAGGCCATCATGACAGGGTAAAACAAAAACGATATGTTGTGGTCATGCAGCAGAACAAATGATTGTAGCCCTACCTGCCTTCACTACTGTTCCCCCTAACAAAACAAGTGCTGCTTGAATTGATCTGTTTACAGAGACAACTTTAGAGTATAATGACCCCATTCCTGTCTCACTGCATACCATTAAATCCATTAAATCCATTCCAGTCTTCTTTTTCCTTTGTTGAAAAGCTCTCAACAGTACCACTGATGGAAACAAATTATAACTTAGCTTTTGAGGATCTGTATTATTAGGTTGGTGTCTGCACAAGTCATTTAACTGAGTTAAGTTAAAGAAAATTGCACATGAGTTAACCTTACCAAACAAATAAATGTGAAACAAACTTTTTGATAGAATTTTGGCTGCATTTTTCAAATGGCATCTCTTCTCTTGATGTCCCTTTCAGACTGAATAAACCCTATAATTCGGAATGGCAGTATTTACTGTAATCAGGGCTTATTTAGATCAACTCATAGGGACAAATGTGCTTGGTTTTGAAATCTTCAATTTATTCTCCTTTTCTGTAGAATCCAGTGAACAGCAGACCTCAGACATAGGCCTTAGTGGGAGAAAAGCTGTGCTCCTGAGATGTGAAGTATATTGAAGTAAAGTTTTGCTCAGAGATCTGTATGGGGTGCTTCTTAGCCATTGTCTTATAGTCATTAAAATGATTCTGATCTAAGAAGTGGATGTGTAGGAGTAGTATAAATTTGAACTTCTGACTTTGTACTTTTTCAAGTTCAGGGAGAGCCTGGAGGCAAGAATGCATCTGTGACATCATCTAAATAAAACATTTTTGTGCTTACAGTAACAACAACAAGAAAGGGAAAAGATAACCCACAGAATGGGAGAAATATTTTGCAAATTGTACCTCTGAGAGAGGGTTTTATCTAGAAATTATAAGGAATTATTACAATTCAATAATAAAAAGACAATCCAATTAAAAAATGAGCCAGAGATCTGAATAAACATTTCTCTAAGAAGATATACAAATGACCAAATAAGCAAATGAAAAGATGTTCAACATCTTTAGTCATCAAGGAAATACAAATCAAAGCCACATGACCTATTACTTCATACTCACTTGGATGGTTATAGTTAAAAAGACAACACAACAAGGGTTGCTGAGGAGGTAGAGAAATGAGTGGAAATGTAAAATAATGCAAATAATTTCTGGTGGAAATGTAAAATAATGCAACTGCTGTGAAAACAGGCTGGCAGGTCTTCAAATAATTAAACAGATTTAAAAAAATCAATTGGAAATTTTGAGGGAGAAAAATATGAAGATTCTATGTGAAACCTACAAACCTCAAACTTCTGATTCAACCAAGCACACTAAATCCCAGAGTTGGGTGAGTTGGTACAGAGGAATTGTCTTCCAGAGCTTTCCGCTTTTGTAACCAAGGAACACATTTTGTAGGAAGTGTGAGAGGTAAGTAATCTCAGTAATAGACAAAGCAGGTAGTGCACAGACTGGAACTGAAAGGGAAAGAAAAACAAACAGAGAGGAAAAGACCCATTATTTCTAAAGTGTGTGAAGCCTTTGAATCTGATGTTTTTGTTTTGCCCCTTTCCAGGGCTGGTGGTGAATTTCAGAGGGCCTGTTTGTCTGTCTTTGGGAGATAAAGAATCAAAGCTCTGCCTGTGCCTACTCTCCTTAAAACTACACCTTTCTGAAGGTTTTAATGTGTCAGCTGCTTTTGTAGTGTGTTTGGGACAGACATTGTTAAAAAGAAAATATGAGAGAGTCTACTGGCGGAGGCAACATTGGAAATTGTCCAGCCATCCTGCAGAGCATGCACAAAAGAGATGTTTAAAGCCAGGCTTCGTTCTGAAAGGAAATCCTTAAGGGGACACATTTTAAAATTCTTTAAAAAGTCTTTGTTTGGAACATAAAAGTGAAATGACCATAGGGAAGACTAAGAAGTTAGATGCAGTTGAAATCCAAACTTCAGGGCTGTTGCCTGTTATCTCTTCCTATTGTCTTCCACATTGGATCAACGCTTCTGTTTTTCCATTCACACCCTAATGATTGATGAGGGAGAAAAAAGAACCTCAGAAGAAAATGGCATAAAGTCCCTATCAATGAATTGGATTTAAATAGCATCCAGGTGGCTGGCAAAGAAAAAACCCAGTAGTACAATCAGTCAGAAACCTGCTGTAGTTTAGAAGCATTATTTATGCTATGATTTAAGCAAAGGATTCAGGATTTTTGAAATTTTTGTCCTTCCCCGTCTTCCTCTTTATTTGGTACAAGCATGTGTTTGCAGAGCTTAATTAAAAAAATATAAAATGAAATAAAAAAAGTGCTGGTGAGACTGAAAGCTCAAAGCTTCTTGCCATATGCTTTCCTAATATGGCTTATCTATGCTGTGTGCTTGTTGGCATATTGTGTTATTAATTGGTGCTGGCTTTGCTGCATGCTAATCAGTGAATACATGCAGATATTGATGTTAATTAGTGTTTTGTTAAAAAAACAAAACCAAAACCTTTCTTATTTGAGGCACTTATTGGAATGTGCATTTATAGTAAAATTGACCCCCTGCGTGGCTGACCTCACGACATTAGCAGACAGTTTAGTGTAACACCTTTTATGTAGTAGATGTTACTACAGAGGAATTAACATGAGGACTATAGAAAAGCCAAGTGACCTATAAAGATTTTTTGTGCATGCTAGAATAGGTGACCACAGGTTGTGTTTTTAATGCTTGGGAACAGACAGCAGGGGTGAGTTCATGTAAACTAGAACCCAGAGAGACAGACAGGTGGACACCTGTACTCCAAGAGCATTTTGCTGCGCGTGCCTTAATTCTCTGCTGTACCTAGCACTTGCTGATGGGGAATTGTTTCTGGAGCAGGATCTGGAGAACTATGGTTGCAGACATTGGTACTTTGGTCTTGGATGAGTCCCTTAATCGCTTTTGAACTCCGGTTTCCCTTTTTGAAGTAAGATTGGACCAGATGAACTCTCACATCTTTCTAGCTTTCAGGTTTCATTTTTTCTGCAATTTATATGCTGCTGTCTCAGGACTGCCATTCTTAGGACAGGTTAGGTATAATTACATAAGTTAAAATATTTGTTTTGGGGAAGCCGGGATGGCTCCATGGGTTAAGCGCTTGCTTTGCAGCCCTGGAGACCGAGGATCAAATCCCGGCCCTGGCCCATGGGGACCCATATGCTGAACTGGGGTGTGCTTCCCATGCAGGACGCCCCCAGTTCAGTTCTTGTCCCCTGGTTTGGCTTCCACCCACCTGTGTGGAATAAAACCATGTTGAAAACTGATGACACACAACTATAGAGACTGCTCTGGGCCCTTGCTCTTCTCTCTGTCTCTGTCAAAAACAATAAAATAAATCTTTAAAAAAATATTTAATTCATGATGACATACTTAAAGAAACACTTTTACTTATGCAATTCTTTGCCTCAGTATTTTCTGCTACATGATGCTTACCATCTTTACGTTCGTGGATTCCTAAAAGCTTGTTGGGATTGTCAAGAAGGGGAGGTGAAGAGCTGAGTCATTTTGGTGGGAGATGGAAATTACCTCACCCCTTCTCTCACTTGCCTAGTGAGTAACCCATCTTCTTTATGAATTTCCCCTTGTGTTGTGTTCCACTCAGTCTAGTTATGCCGCCTGTGGGACAGGCAGTCCATTTGTTCAGATCAGGGACCTTCCATAAACCCCAGAAATGTGAGTGATAGTTAATAAATTTAAAAAGATAGGCCACATCTAGAGGAGAGGATGCAAAGTAGTCTGTGTCAAGATTATTGTATTAACCTGGGGCAACTACTTTTTAAAATGTATGGGAAATACCTATACACAGATGTATATTGTAAGGTTTTAAAGGGATTTGACTCTGATGACTGGTAGACACTGAGTCCATCAGCAAGTAGAGAACGATCAAAGGGATCAGTGAACCCCTACTCTTCCCCTTACCCACGCTACTTTGGCCTCACTGGCCACCACCATTTTTGTTAATTGTTCCAGCCAAGGCCAAGTATCCTCCTGTGTGAGAGCCTTTGGTTGAGTGGCTGTTTTTTCCTCTTGGATGCTCTTCCTCAAGATATCTGCTTAGCTACTCTTGCCAAGTTCAAGTCTTCCTCCATGAGGTTACCCCACTGTAGTCATGTTCTTTTTATCCTGATCTACTTTTTTCTTTTTTTCCTATGGGATGAGCCACAATCTAAGTAGCATTTAATTAGGATGCTCATTTATTTTTCTTTGTCTCCACCTTCTAGAATGTAAGCCCTGCAAAGGCAGGGCTCTTAATTTCTTTTGTTCACTGATGTAAATCAAGCCCACAGAAGTTTTTGGCACATAGTTGGTGCTCAGTAAATAGTTGGTGAGTGAATGAATGGGAGGAAAAAATTCTAACAGCAAAGAGAAAAACTAGAGAAAAACAGAAGTTGAGACTTCAGGAAGGAAGTAAAGAACTGAGCAGTAAGAATGTGGTATGGAAATAATTGGATGCAATAGTCAGAATCTGTAGAGAGAGAGAAATGTATATTCAGGAGTGAAGAGAAGAGATAGAGGGAAGTCAGCGGTGAGGAAGGAGGTTGGGATGTCAATGCAGTTTTGATTAAATTTAAAAAGGAGGAATTATGGTCCAATGGAAGAGACTTATTACTTCTGAGGAATCCAGAAAAAGGCTAAAGACAGTAATTTAACTTGAGAATGGGAGGTGGAAGTATGTAAGTACTAATCATTTATAAGCTAAAAGTTCAGGGCTTTGGAAAAAGGCTAGAGAAGACAAAAGGGCATTTAAAGAGAATGCTGACAAGCAGTGCCTAGAAAGAATTGTGCTTAATATATTTATACCTGAGCTGTCACCAAAAATGAT
>PVKE010013478.1:0-36523 GCA_004027555.1 Craseonycteris thonglongyai | reverse complement strand
AGATTTCTGCAGTTTACAAATATCGAGCCAATTGTCTCCTTCTGTATCAATCCTTTTACTTGCCAAATAAATGGAATAGAACTAGCCGCATGTATTGCAGACCTTGTTCAGGGGAAAGCAGAAGAACTAGAGTTAGAAATTTTGAACCTTAAGAACGATATTTTGCTAAAATCCTTAATATCAGAGGACGTATGGAACACAGTCGACAAAGAAAGGTTCCCATTTTTAAAAAAAGCGGCATATAAAATCAAATCGTTTTTCAGGTCAACGTATTTATGCGAATCTTTGTTTTCAAACATGAATTTAATAAAATCACAATATAGATCTAGACTTACCGATGAGCATCTTAATAATTGTTTGCTAACAGGGTTGTCGTCATACTCTCCTAATTACGAGGCACTGGCCAATGAAATGCAATGCCAAAGATCACACTGACAGATTGTTTTTTTTTTATGTTTTCTTTTATGTTTTTTTAAATGATTTTATTATACGTGTTTTTTATTTACTTTGTATTACATTTTGTATATATGTTTCTTTGTGTGTATATAATTTGTACAATAAATTTATTATTTTAAAATTATTTTTGTTTATTATTTTTTATTCTTGTTCAATAATAAATATCCTTAGAAATAGCTGGTGCCTGCCGCCCTACTGATATTTTAGAATGCGCCCTAGGGTATAAAAAGGTTGGGAACCCCTGCTCTATGACCTTGATCTAGTTTCTTGACCTCTCTGTGCCTTTGTCTTCTCATTTGTCAAATGACTATAACAACTGTACCGCTCTCAAAAGTGGTAGTCAGTATATATAACAGACTAACATAAGTACTTAATATGCACATAGTAAGTGTTTTTGAAATGTAAATTATTTTTGTTATTATTATTTCTAAGGTAAGTGAGAAACACTTAAGAATGGAAGGATATAGACTTCCATGGGTTGAATTGTGTTTCCTAAAAAATTCTTATGTTGAAGTTCTAACCCTTAAAGCTAAGATTGTTCTTATATAGATATAAGATCATTGCAGTTTTAACTAATTAAGTTGAAGTCTTACTGGAGTAGAGTTGGTCCCTAACCCATTATAACTGGTGTTTTTATAACAAGGAGAACTTTAGACATAGACATGTACAGAAGGAGAATGCCACGTAAAAATAAAAACAGAGTTGCAGTGATATTCTACTAGCCAACTAACACAGATGATCACCAGCAAACCACCAGAAGGTATTATAGAAGAGAGACATAAAACCTTCTCTCCCACAGTTCTTAGATATCACCCACCCTGCCAACGTCTTGACTTAGACTTCTGGCCTCTAAAACTGTGAGACACTAAATACCTGTTGTTTAAGCCATCTAGTTTGTGGTACTTTGTTATGACAGTTCTAGTCAACTCATATGCTATTGTAAAACTGGTAATATATGAATCCATCAATATTCTTGATTTTCTAAACAAGAAGTATAGGGGAAAAAAAAAAAAAGAAATCACTCCCACATACACGAAGTTTTTACTATTTGGTAAGTGGTTATACACACCATGTTGTTTTGTGAGCCTCAGTTAAGCTAGTGAGATGGCCTCTAATTGAACCCCTGAGAGAGACCAGGGCTTCCAGCAGGCATGAAAGACTGGCCTTTATCTACTGGTGGGAACCTCAAGAGGCTCCAGAAACTCATACCCACCACTCAAGGCCACCAAGGACAGAGCACTGGGTATCACCTTGTGAAGAGCCTGCATAAGCCTCCTGAGGATGCACGTGAGGTGTAGATTAGCACCTCCTTCTCTGGAGAACTCCATGGATGGTTGACTACTTTGACTTGTTTCTTAGAGAGGCAATGTCTCACAGTGTTTAAATAAAACTAGCCATGGTTTCTCCATTTACTAGACATGTTACCTTGGGTGGTGTACTTAACCTTATTGTGTATTGATTTCAACACTCTGTTAAAGTGAAATGATAATCACTCTTCCTCCTTTCCAAGTTTTTTGGAGAAATGAACTATAATGTAAAGTGTGTAGGATAGTGTCCGGCATATAGAGCATTTGATAGATGTTAATTATTATTATATTCACTGAAATGTGGGGGGAAATCTCAGTCATAACTTGGCTAAATGATGCTCCTATAGCTCTTTTTGTTCAATATTATGGCTGAATAGAGATACAAACTTATGGCATGAAATAGATGACCTGTATAGTTTCAAAAGAAGAAACTCCTCCCTCAAACCTCCTTCTCACTTCATCACACCTGATTTTTTTTTCTTTCCCCTATTCTAATGAGATCTGGAGCCATCTCAGGAAGCTGGGACCAAGCAGTGAACATCTAGAGAAAGAAGGCTAACATCCTTGGGGCGATGTCAATAGTAACTCAGGGAAGGAAGAGAACGCGAAGCCTTAAGTAAGACATAAGGAAACTGAGCCTCAGAAGCCCACACCGAATCACAATGTGGAGGGAAATAGAGCGAGACCCAGACTGGAGATGTTCCTTGGCTGTTGAGAAAGCAGGAGAAAACCTTCTTTAGAGAAAAGTTAGCCCAATGAAAAATACCAGTTCTTCCACAGGGAAAGTCCAAGTACTGTTCACAGCTATCAACAAGCAGCCAAAAGGTTAGTGACTATACATGAGAGTCAGCAGGAATAGAAATGTTTTTTGTTTATTTCTTCAAGTATCACAGGGATTAGAATTTCCTAAGCTAGAATATCAAGGTGCATTCAAGTATTAAATAAGCAAAGGTTTCAAAGATGAGCATACATTCAAATATTAAAGAAACAGAGGATTCAAGGAAGAATATGCAAAAAGAGATCACCAAGAAAGGTAGAAAGTGTTATTTAAAAATAGGATATCTAGGGAAACAAAAAATGTAACTTTGAATTTAAAAATCTAATAGCCTAAATAGCAGTTTAGAAATATTAGTTGGAATATGTAGTGAACTAGACTATATAGAACTAGAAGATCAGCAATTACACAGGATGCATCATCTACAGGGCATTGAAGATCATTAAAAAATGGAGTAATAACTCAATACATAAAAATTAGATACTAGGTTGTACAATAGAAAAATGCACAAAGTACATAACAATGCTTTATACAGAAGAGTAAATACACATGGCCGACACATGAAAAGATCTTCAATCTTATTATATTAGTGACCTAAGAAATGCAGGCTAAGACGACAGTGAGATTCTAGTTTATATTTATTAGATTGACAAATACTTAAAAACCTGGCAAACATCAAATGTTCATATGGAAATGGAGTAACAAGAACACATGTACTCTTGTGGAAATTGTTATTAGTACAACCACTTTGGAAAACAACTTAGGTATTTTGCCATTTTATAGGAGATGTGACGACATGTATATTCATAGCCCAGGAGTATCCTTAAGAAAATGCCTGCATATATATACTATAAGAAGGGTACAAGAATGTTCCAAATGCCTAGGGGAAGAAAAGTTCATCCATGGAAAAAATAAATTTTTGTGTAATCACCGTAGAGTATTATATGGCAGTGAAAATGAACGAGTCCTATCTACAAATAAAGTAGATAAAATTTAAAAACATATTGAATTAAAAATACAAATTCTAGGAGACTATGTATAAATCTCACCAAAAAAGGAAAATTAATCATCGTATAGTTAGGTATAACTACAGACGATAAAATTATTTTTTAAAGCAGGGAACTTATCAATGTAAAATTAAAGATACTGGTTACATCTAAGAAAGAGGCAGGGGATTAAGATCAGGAACCGATGCACTGATGTAACTTGGGCTCAAGGATATTAATTATAAAACTATGCGAAACACCATCACATTTAAGAAAATAACATGGATTCCCATCTCTAAAGGTAGAAAATCAAGCTAGGATTTGGTTCCTATTAAGCAATCTGGAAAACTCACCATAATATTATAAAAAAAAGAAATAGTTCCTTCAAGTGGAAATATCTGACTAGCCTCGTTGTTGAATCACATGAGATAGTAGTATAAAAAAGGCCAGTCAATTCAAGGAGAAAAGACTTAGCTTCCCAGAAAACCCACTTAAAATGATAGCGTTTTCCTAGTGTTTTGCCTGGCTGTTTAATTGGAGGCCACATGGTTTCAAAGGACAGTTAGTCCAATAAAAAGTATGCTGGTTCAAGGCTGGCATTGTAAAGGATTACTTGAGAATATGCACATTATGATGAAAGTCAAAAACATACACACACACACACACACACACACACACACACACACAACGTGATGAATCACTGGGTTGGCTAGAAACATCTGTCACTAAAATAACAGAATGTGGTGAGATGGAGCTCCTCCAAAGATAAAATAAAAAATGGCGATGGCTTTAAAGAGGAATGTGTTTAGAATGCAGTTGAAATGTCAGTCTTTTTACAAGTAAATCCATTGAAGCAACCAATAAATCATGTCTCAGATTCAAGATCGGCATTAAAAACCTTGGACTAGCGAAAAGAAAGAAAACAAGGGACTAAGTATTTACTTTTTAGGGATCACTGGTCAACCCACCTTCTTTGTATTTCTCTCATGTTTGGAGTCAATGCTTTTTCTTTTGTTATCGTTCAGAAAATCATAGGGAATTGTCCTTTATCAGCACTGGAATCATGGCCAACTTTCTTTCTAAACATATTTGTTTTAAATCTCTTAGGGAAAATCTAGGCAGATATTTTATTAGGCAAATAAGCAAAACAACACCAAGTTCTATGAGTCTCAAAAAAGCACAAAACTCTGAATAGTAAAAAACAATTTTAATACAGAGAATTTTTTCTTAGTATAAAGATCTAAAATTAATGTTAAACTATTGGAAGCTGGCATTGCAATCTATATGAAATTGTCCATAGAATATCCAGCAATGGAATATTAAAAAATAGAGGCATTCTGGCTAGATTTTTTTCAGACAGACTTCGTATATATTACATAGGTAATTTAAATCTTTTATTAATTATTAATATACTGGCTTGTTGCATTCCAGTGGGCTCAATGTTATTAAAAGACCATCAAGAATGTGTGCTGAAAATCTTTGTGGAAAGTGCATGAATTTCCTTTTAGTTTCTTTAAAAGTCAGCAGACTGTGAGCATTTATAAACTTCATAGGACAAAACACACCACCATGAAAACAGGGACCACATCTGAGAAGTTATTTATGCTGGGCACTCTACATATGGTGTTTTTTAATCTATAAAATGACCCTTAGATATCATCATTACCAATCCCCCTTTTACAGATAAGGAAACCCAGGCTCAGAAAGATAAACAACTTATGTTCACAGCGTTTATGAGTATAGAAATGTGGATTTCAATCAAGACTGGCCTTATTTCAAGGCCCATGTTATTGCTTCAAAGTCAGGGTGATCGCCAACGTGATACATTCTTAGCCAACACAAGTCTCTGAGGGACTTCCTGACTGCCCAGTTTCCATTCATCTCACTTATTTGTTCCGTGAATACTTACTGAGCACTTCCTCTCTGCAAATCACCATGTCCTGGATTGAGACTAGAGAAGCGAAGATGACAGAGTCTTTAGGGTTAGAGAGTATTTAGGGCCAGCTGTTGGAAAATTTCTCCAAGACGGAGACCCCTGTGAATGTAATTGTCCCAAAATGACTGGCTGTGGCTGCTGAAAAAGGCCTCAGAGGCCTGGCAGCAGGTATTCCACGGGCAGGGGAGTATGCTGGGAGGAATGGTTGCAGTTACAAATAAGCAATCACCCGCTGGTAAGGGCCGGAGGGGGCAGGAATGGCCCTGCTGTTAGAACAGGGGTGGAGGTGAGGGGATGGAGGCAGAGCTCCGCCTCTCACCAGCTGTGCAAACCAGGACAATTCGCTGAACCTTTTCATGTTTCTTTCCTCCCCTGTAAACAGGCCAATAATAAAACTCAATTTCTTGTAAAAATTAGTAGAAAGCATATAAAGTGCCAGACATACAAAAAAATGCTCGAACACTACTATTACTAATATCATTTTTTCTGTCCCTAAACTCTTCTGCCACATACCCCAAACTTACTCTAGCAGAGCAGAGCATCATTGGCCACTCAGTTAAGAAGAAAAATTATAACATGGTAAGGCAGTTATGGGTACAGAATTTTTTCATTTTTTGGAAATGTAGATATAGAATGAATTTGAATTAGAAATAAATGTTTCTTTTTTTCTCCCTTTTTTCTTTCCTCTTTTTATTGTTAAATTTATTGGGGTGACATTGGTTGGTAACAATTATATAGTTTCCAGATGTACAACCCTGTATTACATTATCTATGCATTGCATTATGTGCTCTTGTTTCTTGAAAATTACTTTTTTTTGTTTACATGCTGATATATACAACAAATATATCTGAAGTAGGTTATGGTCCTTTAAAAAGTGCAAAAGCTCAAGTAGGTAGATTCTGTTCTTTTATTTTGTTTGTTATTAGTCAAACCCATGTATGTCACCTTCTAACTAAGGTGGAGCTGAGGCCTCATCTTCCCTTTTTTCGGGAATCTTTAGAAATGGCTTCTTATTGAAGACAGACCTTTTGAAACTACTGGCATTTGGGTTCTCATTCCAAAAGATTCTGATTTTAACTGTCTGAGGTAAAGCCTTAACACTGGGCTTTTGCAAGCTCCCCAAACAATTCTGTGTGTGGTCAGGGCTCAGACCCACCACCTTGCCCATGCTTAAGTAACTTCATGATGCACCTATCACTGACTAATTAAAATTCCTTGTGGGGTTAGAGTAGAAGAAGAAATTCATTAACTGAATAATGGAGCTGAGAAAATTAACAGGAAGGGAGAAAGAAAAAAATGGCTGCAAAATTAACAAACATGGCAGGTAAAATGACAGGCTTGACCTATTGTATCTTTCAGAGTAAGAAGAAAAAGATAGTAAGGTAGGCATCGATGTGGCTAAGAATTGTTCATTCATGACGGAAGAGAAAAAAACCCAGTATGAAGAAGCACAGTCATTTGGGAGGGGAAAGATGCTCAGGAAGACAGGGTTTGGTATTCTAAGATACAGCTACATTCACAGGGGTCAAGATCTTCATAATAAATAGAATGTGTTTGTAATTTAGTCATAAATAGATCAAGTGCCATTCAACGCAGGAATAAAGATAATAATCTATACCAGACACTACATGAAATATTTTTATTTCCGCAGCTAGTAAAACCTCTACAGCAAAGTCACGATTATCCCCACTTACAGTTGAGAACTCTGAGATGAAGCAGCATTAAATGTAGGTTATAGGAGAAGCCGGATGGCTCAATGGGTTAAGCGCTCACTTTGCAGCGCCGGAGACCAGGGATCGAATCCCAACCCCGGCCCGTGCGGAACCATATGCTGAACTGGGAGCTCCCCCAGTTCAGTTCAATTCTCTCTCTGTCTCTGTATCTCTCTCTCCGTCAAAAAAAACCACAATAAAAATAAATAAATAAATAAATATTTAAATGTAGGTTATAGAGGTTGAACAAAGCAGAGGCATAATTCAGGCCTGGGTATACTTGACTTGTGCAGCAAATGAGCCAAACAACGGGGCTCTGAGTCAGTGAGTGGGCGAAGTCCTTTAGGAGATCACCGGTTATAGGAAATAGAGAGAAATTACATTTCTAATTAAGTCACCAGTGCAACTCTCTATAAAGCTAATGGAATAGCAAACTTCTGCTCTTCTTTTCATGTATGCTAATTTCACATATGATTGCTGAAAAGTGCTTTCATAACAGAACACACATCAGGCAAATCAGTTCAGAAGAGAGCAAAACTAAGACCACATATTTTTTTAGCTTATTTACTAAAAAGTTACGGAACATTTACGAAACACATGTGGATTTTATTTTGATTTGAGGGCACTTTTTGCATGAGAGGTGAGATGTAATAAAAGGATCTCGCTTTAATATACGGCAAAAAGAGCTGAAAGTAAAGAATGAAAAGTTGTTCCCCACAATCACAAAAAATAATTCAGAACATCACTGGGAGCCCAGCCATTAGGTTGGAGCAATGCATGTGAGGGTGATTTAGGCTAGTTAATTAGTTAGTTAGTTAGTTGGTGGGTAGTCAATTAGCTAGTTTTGAGAATCCATTTCGTCTGGCCTCTCTGCAGTTGTGTACACCTGAAGACTAGATTGCGTGCATAAATGTTTTTTGTATATGCTAAAGTTCTGGACATGTGTTGGAACTTCCTGGCAGTGCATAGCAATTGCTAATTATGTGTGTATCCGGAATGGACAAACAGATCAACCACAAACAATAGTAGGTATGGAAAATTTGCCCTTTGGAGACTACATATCCATCTAATTCCTTCACATGAAGCTCTTTCACATGAAGCTCTGTCGGCCTCCTTTCCTTGGGATGGAAATAACCTGGTTACTTCCATAGAAAATGCCCTTATAACTGGGAAATCCAAAGGTTGCAACTAGATCCAGGAGCTCAGATATTTTATTCTGGGCTTTCTCCCTGAGCTCTTTTTCCTTTTTATGTTTCAATCCCTGCCTGGATCGGTTTCCTTTTGCTTGTTGGTATTATCCTCCCTACTTCAGACAGGCTTCTGGTCCTTTGTAGGTCATGGGACACTTAGATTGCTAGGTCTAAGTGACTTACTGAGCACTTAGACACCATGGACAGAAGCAGTGGGAAATGTTGAGTGAGGAGTTGGGAGCAGCCTGCTCAGGAGGCAGGCACTGATAAAACCAATGAAGGTCAGCGTATTTCTTATTATCACCATACACAGGCAACAGAAAACAATGTGGGCAGTGAAATACTCTTCCAGGAAAAATTATTTGATATAATTCAACTTCTAAGCAATTGTCAGAATTACTGTTGAATTTTTTGTTCTTTTTTTAAGTATTTTATTTTTATATTTCTTATGTTTTATTTTTTTTTTTAAGATTTGTTTTACTGAGAGAAAGTGAGAGACAGAAAGAGAGAGAGAATGGGGGCGGGCCCAGAGCAGTCTTCATAGTCGTACATCATTAGTTGTGACCTGGTTTCATGGCATACAGGTGGATGTGAGGCTGTACAGGGTGGGAAATGAACAGAGGGCCTCCCACATGGAATGCGAGAATCTTTGCTCGGCAGTTACCAGTTGCACTGCAGTTCAGCACGTGGGGTTGCACGGGACAGGGCTGGGAATCAAACCCCAGACCTTGGGATTGTGAGGCAAGTGCTGAGCTACCCAGCATCTCCACTGTGCTCACTGTTGAGCTCTATTTGTTTTAAGATTTATTTTATTGTTTTTGATAGAGGAAGAGAGACAGAGAGAAGGGGGAGGGCCCAGAGCAGTCTCCACAGCTGTACATCATCAGCTTTCCACATGGTTTGGTTCCACACAGGTGGGTGGAGGCTGCACAGGACAGGAACAGGGCCAGGGGCCTCTCAATGGGAGGCAAGACCCGGTAAGCTGAGGGCCGAACCAGGGGCCTCCCACATGGTAAGTTCAGCCTGGTGAGACTTGAACTGGGGCCATACCCCAGTTTAGCACAGGAATTCGCATAGGCTGGGGCTGGGACCAGGACTTGATCCTTGGACCCTGGGGCTGCAAAGTGAGTACTCAACCTGCTGAGCCATCCCAGTTTCCCATGTTGAGTTTTAATAACACACACAAGCTTCCAATGAGAACCTTTATCTTACTTTCCTTTTAATCGCTGTAGTATTCTACAAGGAAGCCAAATTGGTAAAATTCCAGTTTTAGAATCAACGTCCAACACACACCCGCCTCAGCAAACCACATTAATTTCAAGTTCACGGAGTTTTGGAATCACTTGATCTTGATTAGGCGTAGTTCACATCTCCAGCTCCTACATATCCTGGGGTGTAAAGAGGAGATTCAGAATAAACAGTGGTAGCTATACACAGTTTTTCTTTCCTGAGCTATTTTTTTCAGATGTGAAGTTTAAGATGAGGCTAATCAGACACAAATTTGCAAACAGCCAGAATCATACTTGAACAATGTACCGTAATACATGGGGCTTCAAAATTGTTCCTTGTGAAGAATGTCATTGACTATGCAACAATCAAATGGAAGTAGATAGAATGATATAGAGAAAAATATTTCATAGAAGAATGCCAGGAGAAATGACAAAAGATGGCATTGCGTCGCCAGGGATATCTAAAAGGCAGGATTTGAATCCGTTGATCATCTTCACCAAGAACTACACACTTGTTCTAAATCCATGAACCAAGCAAAGCCATTTAGCTATTGACCCTGACTTTTGTAGAAGGAAGAAAGTTTGGAGGTGTCTTTCAAATATAATAGAAGTGTGTGATCAATTTTCTGGTGAAGATATTTTAGTTGAAATGTTTCAACTATAGAGATAATTGATTGCTTCTAGAACCAAATCTGAAAAAAAGAAAGATCTAAATACAATTGCAAATTCTGGAATTTATTATGAAAAGGAATTTTTATGAGTTTCTGCCAAACTTGTTCATATGTTTAAGACTTTTGCTATTTTTAGATCTGCTGCTACATTTGAAAGAAACATTTCATAATTAAAATAAATAAAATGCATCCATTGATCAGATATAAGCAGGTCCATGCAAAGAACAATTTTAACATTGACAAATTTGAAGAAAACTGAAATTATAATGTTTTTATTACTATGACAGACTAACACAGTCGTATAGGTATTTTTTTGTTTGTTTGTTTGTTTGAAATACAGTAATGGTATAGCATATTTGAAAGTTGCTTAGAAAATAGACCTTAAAAGTTCATATCACAAGAAAAAAAAAATTGTAACTATATATGGTGACAGATGCTATCTAAATTTATTATGGTGTTCATTTCACAATACATGCAATATTAAATCATATTGTATACCTGAAACTAATATGATTACATATGTCCATTACACCTCAATAAAAGATAAACTAAAAATTTTAATTTAAAATAAAGTAATGTAATTAAAAACAGTCTATTACTTTCTCCTCTTTTGGTACTTTATCATTTATTTTTTTATTTTAAATCTGTTTTACTTTTTTACTGGCATAATTTATATATGAAGTTCAATTAAAGAAAATTTTCACTGTCTGCATTTATTTTCTTGCTGCAATCATTTGTTTGTCAAGATTATTACTGAGAATAATCTTTTCATATACAGAATAATGTTATTTTATATATATAAAAAAGACCTGAAGTAATACAGTTCTTAGCTTTTTCTGTCTGGCTTATTTTGCTTAGCATGATGTGGAATATAAAACTGAAAGCAACAAAGAAACAAAACCTCATGGACACAGTCACTAGTGTAGTGGTTCCCTGAGGATAAGGGGGGAGGGGGTGGGAGAGGAGGAAGGGGGAGCTAAATATATGGTGATAGAAAGAGAACTGACTCTGGATGGTGAACACATATTGCAACACATAGACAAGGTACTATGGAAGTATTCACCTGTAACCTATGTTATTTTTACTAACCAATGTCACCCCAATAAATTTAACAACAACAACAACAAAGATCTGGTCTAATATGCCACATACGTGACAGACAAGGGTGTGTCTCTTCCTTTGTGAATTATTCCTTCCTGCTCTAGAGTCTTCCATTCCTCTACTTCTACTTCCTCCAGGAAGGGGAGAGAAAGGGGAGTAAAGGAAAGCACCAGACTTCACCGTCTGCTTCCCTGGGCAGCAACTGGAGTCTGTTGGATGCTCTCTGTCCTCCAGCAAACAAGTGTCCAAAGACTCAAGTGTCCCTGGGCTCCAGGACGGGGTTTCCCTGGGCCGCTCTTCGGGAGCTCTGCTGGACCCAGTTTCCTGACGTGGCTGCTGTGATGCTGATCATGATTTGTCACTCCCCCTTCTCAGCTTCTGTTTGGATGTATATCCCACAGCCTTCTGTGCTGGAGTCTCCTTATGCTGGCTGACCATGCTCTTGGGGAAGGAGCCAGCTATGTTTTAGTAACCATTAAGCCCAAGGGGGAAAAAAAGCCAGGAATCCCTGCCATCTCAAATAGCAAGAGCAAAGGCGGTCAGAGTGTTGCCTGCTTTTCTCCCACTTACAGAATTCTCCAGAGCAGGGAGCACCTGTCTTGATGTTGTGCACATGCACCCCAACTCCAGGATGTGCCTGTAAGTTGCTCCCAAAATTCTACACAGAGCACTTTGCCCCAGGCAGCCCCAACCGGGCACAGGAGATATTCTGCAGCATGCATTTCTATGAGGAGTGCAATGCTAACCCGCCATGACGGTTTACAATCCCAGTCTTGTTCAGTGCTTCGTTGTTTTGCTGTATTTTGTTTTGGAGCTTCATTCACTAGGCTGTTTGATCTCCATTGGTTAGTCTCCTGGTTACAATTGGGCGGTGAGGTTTCCAGAGTTTACATGGTCAGCTCTGTGTATGCCCTGGGGGTGAGCTCTTATGTGCTCACATGAGCATGAGAGATAACTTCTTATTTTTCCTTTAATTTTTTAAAGCTTTGAGATTTGCATTCAATAGAGAGGAGGGGAGATGATTGATGAGGACTCAGGCAGACCTTTAGGCAGAAATGGAAAAAGTTTTTGTTTATGATTTCTGTTTTCTCTGTGAAATAAAAGATGAGACTGTCAATCAAGGACACAAGAGGATTTGGGAAAACTGGGATGGCTCAGCGGGTTAAGCGCTCACTTTGAAGCCCCGAGGACCAAGGATCGAATCCCGGCTCCTACCCAGGCAAACCCATGTGCTGAACTGGGGTGTGCCCCCAGTTCAGTTAAAAAACAACAACACAAACAAAAAAAAAAACAAAACAAAACAACAACAAAAAGGATACAAGAGGAGATAGGCAGAGGTGGTAAATTTAAAGAGATCAAAGACATTTTAAAAGAGTGTTTTTTGGTGAAGTGTGTAAAGACTGGGAGAGCAAGCTAATATGGGAGAACATATGGAGTTCTAGAAATTGTTGAGCATCTACTACCATGTAACATCCTATCCAAAAGGGAGGCAGTGCGCAGGCTGAAGAGCTGACAAACATAAACTTCAACCATCCAGCAGTGTTGCTATAGACATGCTGAGAATTCACAGGCTGATACATGGAATTTCTGGGATTTTTTTCTTAAATTATCTTTAGACATTTCACTTCTAAAATTAGAAAGATAGAAAAGAACACACTAAGAACAATAAAATAAAAATGTAAAATAAGCTGAAATGCTCAATATAAAACAATAAAATGGAAGATGCCAGGATACCTCAGTGGTTGAGAGCTTGCCTCGCAATCTCGAGGTCCAGGGATCGAGTCCTGGCCCAGGCCTGTGCAAACCCATATGCTGAACTGCAGCACAACTGGTAACCACCAGGATGGCTCCACAGCAAAGGTTCTCACCTCCCACGTAGAATGAAACTATCACAACTAATAACGTACAACTATGGAGACTGCTCTGAGCCCTCCACCCTTCTCCCCCTCTCTCTCTCTCTCTCTCTCTCTCTCTCTCTCTCATCTTCTCTCAAACAATAAATCTTTTTAAAAATTTAATTAATTGCTCATTTTTAATAATACACTTTTCCAATAGTAATTTGGCTTCTTAAACTTCTCTATGTATCTGTGTGTATATATGTGTATGTGTTTATGTATTTATATATAGATATATGTTTATATGTATGTATGTATTTATATTTATATGTAATTTCCCTATTCTGCATTCACAAATTAACCTTTAGTTATGTTTTAAGGAGCCTGGCATATAACTTGAAAACATAAGTTATATAGATCTCAGGTAGATAATTGGTAGGAAAATTAGTGTGCCATGAGGGTGCAGACTAATTTTTCAAGTCGAAGTGATCAGTTTTTAATAGACTTTCTTTTCTAACCCCTCAGAGATATATACAGAACACACCATAATCTCTTCTTAAATGCTGCACGTTGCTTTGGCTATTTTCAATCTCCCAATTCTCTTTTCAATTGCTCAGTCCACAGCTTGAAACATCTTTGAAAATGATCTCTTGGTGGGCTTAGTATATTTTGTAAAGGATAAAAACTCATGTGCTTTTATTTTTGTGCTTCCTGTTTAAGTTTTACACACTCAACTTCGCTCTGTGTACTGTAAATGCCCATGATTGTCAATGTTTTCCTCATTTGCTTTTCATTGACCACCAGTGCTGCATGATTTCAAAAACAGAAGTAGAGAAAGACACACACAGAACTTGTTTTCCTAAGTGACAAATGCTACTGTTACAGCAATGCTATTTGCTCCTGGTTGACTTTCTTTGCCTTGTAAGGAGAAAAAAAAAATTATTTTTGTGAGTCATCTAATATGACTCGCACATTTTTGTGTGTTTGACATCTCATGTAAAAGGCTGTAATCCACATTTTCACAGAGAAATAATTTCCAGAACAACATCCTAATAGTAGGTCAGCAGTTACATTCTAAACCTCCTGCCTAGAGGAATACTTTCTTTTACATTTGGCAGAAATATCACCTCAAATACCTGTGGTTACCCATCCTGAAATTGTTCTATGTGTCTCCAAACAGAAAAATATAAAAATGAGAGAGCTCATCTTCCTGTAAGCAAAGAGAAACCAGAGGTATTGAGATGAAAGGGATGCTTTCGCTGATTGATAATGTGTAGGAAGAAGAATGAGGATGTGAAGGCGAAAATAGGGGAGGAAACAAGAGCAAAACAAGGAATAAGAAAGACTTTGCTTCCAGGAAGCATTAGAATAAAAATGGTGCCTTGCCCCATCCACTAGGTGGCCCAGTTTTGTCATCTATCACAGTGAGCTTTGAAGCCAGGAGCCCAGTCAATGGGCAGTTTGAAAGTGATAGGGTAGGTAGAAAGACAGAAATGAGCAGGAGGGAACCAGCCAGCTAGGAAAACCCTCACAGCTGCTACTCAGTCAAGACCCCCCGACAGCAGCTCTCAGGGGCATAAACACCTTGCTTGCTCGGCCGGATGGCGGGCTCACACATGCCCCTAAATCAAGGACATATGTTGTTAGAAGAAAGAAAACGCCAGAGAGGGAGGGAAAACATCCTGCTTATCAAAACTGCTTCTCAGGGTCATTTTAATGAGCTCAGACCACCTTGGGAACAAGAAGGGGGAACGGGTCACACCCGCTGGGAAAAGAAGAGATACTAGAGAGCGAGATGGGACACAGTTCTACCCATAGAAACACAAACCTTCACACAGTATAAGGGGCTGCTGTCTATCCCTCTCTCAGGACCACCCACATTATCATCTTTGGAGTGTCTCCACTTTGCTAATCAACTTGCACAAACTGTCTCTCGACTGAATTCTTTCCCTCGAGAAGACAAGAACGGAGGTACAATCGTCTCACCTGGTAACGAAAGGATGAAGTTTCATCAGCCTGGGTACATTAAGTCAACTACCACCCTCATATCTATGGCTCCACATGCTTCCCAGAAACCAAGGACTGAGTTCAAGACCAAGACGGTAAACAGGGAAACTTGAAAATTACAATCTGGTTTGGATATTTTAATACCTTGATGAGTGTACATATTTGTCAAAACTGATGAATTATACCCTTCAAAGCAGTGTTTTACTATTTGTGTATTGGATCTCACTAAAGATAATTTTTAAAGTTACGAATAAACTTTCATTTATAAAAATGACAAACAATATGAACTATGCCTGTGACACAATGCTATTCTGTACCACATTCCTGATATTGCCTAGGAGAATATAATTACCTCTTCTGGTAATTCAAAATATAATATTCAGACTTTAAGAAAAAACAAAAAACTAAAGCTTGGTTTCAGTTTTGCTATCACCATTAGAGTTCATCTCAACTCTCTTTCCTCAGCCATAAAATGAGAATCATATCTGTTTTACTCAGATCACAGGTAGTTGTGACTATCACAAGAAATAACATGTTCAAAATAACTTTATAAAGCAATTCATCAATGTTTAACTATAAAATTAAAACCCATTTAATGACCTAATGAAATGAAAACCTCTTTCTTATCTTGGAGTAGGGCTCATAACCTCCAGCAGCTACCATAACCCACTGAGTATCCACTCATGTTCAGTAAACATTTGACTAACTAAATTGAAGTGTTTATTAAGCACCATCTGTTGTCAAGAACTATAGTAGGCACAAAAGGGAATATTACATATTAATCAAATCAAAGTTCTATGGGAAAAAAGAACACAAGTACACAGACTCAATAAGGTCATTCATCCTCTAAAAGGAATGTCATTTGAGCAACAACAACCAAAATAAAGAAAGACTAGCTTGGAAAGAAATCGGACCTTCTTGGCTTTGGGGTAGGAATCTAATCTTTAGAGGAAATAGGTAAAAATATATTAGCAATGAGTATTCAGTTGTCCAAAATGAAAATTAATTATAAAGACCAGAATGATTGTTAAATAACTGCTAGTTAGAGATACAGATCTCTTTCTCTCTCTCTCTCTCCATGCATGCATACAAACACACACACATACACAGAGAAAATTTATTTTATCCGTATCTCTGAATAACACTGAGAAACATGGACCAAGAGAAGCAAAGTTAATTGAAAAGGTATTAGTAAACTATGGATTTAATAACTTTGTGATTCCCCAGAGTGCCATCAATTTTCATCTAAATATTGCCAATAGGTTCTTTACAAATAAAACCTTTAGAAAAGAGTTATCTTTCAATTCCATGAAAAAATGAATCATATCCCTTTCCTAAGAAAAATGGAAGAGGGCCTTATGGACATCAGAGGAACCACTCTCAAGTTGCCATTGTCCGATGTAAGGGACTCTGGCTAAGGAGTTAGAACCTAGAGGCTGTGACAGTAACTGAAGCCAGCTCAGCTCTCCAGGTTCAGTGCAAGGAGGAAATTGAATTTAGAGAACAGCTTCCTTGAGGCCACCAGAGGGACTTGGGTAACCACAGAAAAGTTCTCTGGCTCACAGTCACAAAATCCTGGGAGTCCATGAACTCCTACTTAGTGGCTTCACACCAACTTTTCATAGACTTGTCAAAGCATTATGAACACTTCACAAATGATATCAGGGCCAATCAGTCATTACGTCCCCCATCTAGAGAAGCCCACTCAGAGCCCTAGCCATTCATGCCCACGGGGGATCCCAGTGCTGCAGTGACTTTTTGAAACATTGACAAGATTACCATGTCTTTTCAATCTTCGAAAAGCTGCTATCTGGGGGAAGCTGGGATGGTCCAGTGGGTCAAGCACTCGCTCTGCAGCTCTGGGAACCGAGGATCGAATCCTGGCCCAGGCCCGTGCGGACCCATATGCTGAACTGGGGAGTGCCCCCAGTTTGCTTCTCACCGGGGTGAGACCCCAGCCCAGTTCCTGCCCTGTGCAGCCCCGCACCCACCTGTGGAATGAAACTATGTGGAAAAACCAATGATGTCCAACTATGGAGACTGCTCTGGGCCCTCCCCCTTCTCTCTTGTCTCTCGCTCTGTCAAAAACAATAAAAATAAATCTTTAAAAAAAAGAAAGAAAGAAAAGCTGATACCTGTTTTTCCCACTAGAGAGAATTTACCTGGTTCCCCTCTCTCTTTACCATCAAATCCAATTTGAAAGAACTGGTTTCAAAAAAAAAAAAGTATGAAACCATGTATTAAAGTTTGCACTATATCAATCAAAAATTGTTTCTATAAACCAGTAGGGACACTTATTCATGACTTGTGACTTCTTTCTCTATAAACTCAAAACATCCTTATTATCAATAAAAGGGCTAACAGCAGTGACCATGCTTGGCTATGACACGAGCAAACCTTTTAACATGGATCACAAAGGTCTGCATGCTGGGCTACTAACAGGCAAGCACAGGGTAAAAAGTTTGTCATTGTTGGCTCAACAGACAACCATCTGTGCTGAGTGCTATTTTATGTTGGTCATGTCATGTTCCTGAGACATCCTATTCATGTCACAGATATTAGGAACATCTCAGCGCTGAAAATCTGAAACTACATTCAGGATGAAGGTGGGTCATCTGGTCTGTGGCTCCACCTGCTCTATGAACATTGGCCTCCTGGGTCTTCTTCTTTGGCTTTGGAAGAGAATTTGATGCCCTGAAAATTATTTATTTGTCAGAAAAGAATTTAAATCTTGGGTTTGACAGGTGGTTCTCTGAAGCAAAATTGGGTTGTGAACTAGGCAATGAAAGTAATTTACAATTATGCTAGCGATGACATTGTCCTTCGGGGTCCCAATCAGGAACACGGGTTTCATGCCTTCCCATGGGTGTGTTTGTACATCTTCAGTAAACGTAACAGCCTCAGTTGAAAGGCACCCCCAGCCAGCGCTGAGACTAACAAGAGTTTATTAGAACCATTTCCTGGACCTCTGTTCCCATGTAACCCTACTATTCCTAGAGATCCACACCTGCATTTTGTAAAGAATGTTGGCGTGATTAGTCCAGAGGCTGTTTTAAAGTGTCGTGTGTGGTGATTTACAAGCACGACTCACGGAAAGTCTCCTATTCATCACTCTCCCCTTCCCCCACAAGACACGTTTCGTTGTTTTGACAGATGCAGTAATAATTACAACTGCAGACCCAAAAATGTTCCACTTTGTTTTGTAAATTAAGATTTCGAGTCTTAGTAATCAGAAATGTTTAAGACTTTGAATCCATTACATGCTTTTCTTGTCTCTTAACAATCATCCATCAGGGCCCTCAAAGACAAGGGCACAGCTGGCCTGTCTCATTCCCAGCTCCCCAAGACTTTGTGGTAGCTCCTCTACAGATTTTCAGGGCCTCACATGGAGGGAGACACCCCACCCCCACCCCCCTTGAGCCAAGCTTCTTTGCAGGATAGAGTAATTTATTCTATAAAGGAAGTCATTACCTTCAGCTGCCCTTCCAACTCCCAGGGCCATGCAGGTATTGCTGGAGGGCCGGGTATGAGGTGATGTTACTCATTTTCTCTGGAACCTGCCTGGTCAGAAACATGTCATCGCTCCCACCTCTGCCACCACTACACACACACTTACACCTGTACTGCACAGGTGCGTTGAGCACACCTCAGCACTGCCCCTGGTCTTTCACCGGGACTCGGCAGCTAGCTCAGTCTGCTCAGCAGGAGCATGCTCTCTCACTGTGAACATCTTCTGAATCCAGGGCTGTCTCCCTGACTGGGGTGGTTGTGGCTGTGGTTTTGCTTTTCTTTGTCTTAGAGGGTGGAAAGCACAGGGACTCTTATCCTTTGTACTGTCAGTCACCACAATGTCGTCCTCTTCACTCATATCACTTGCCCACCTCTTAGCATCCCAATCAGTCTTAGTCACAGGACTCCGATCTTGATCTGGGCATCTCCTGCCCTCCCAGCTTTGCAAAATGGTATGCTAATGTCTCCAACTTATCATCCTGCTCTCCCACCTTCTCGGCCAGCCCTGAAGCTAGCTGAGTCCTTCTCTCACCTCAGCTCTTCTTCCAGCTCTCTAACTCAAGCTGTACCTGGGCATCTGTGGCCAGCCCAACTAGCCATGGTAGAGGCCAGCCCACCGCGACAGGCATTCATTTCCCTTCTTTGCCCCAGTGCATTCTGTGAAGTTGTTCACACAAGCAAATTAGACCAGCTGTTGTTTTCAGGGAATGCCCATACTCCCACATCCTTCCACAACCATCTAACAAAAGAACTACCCTGCCCCACAGAGAAGTCGATGGCCAACTCAGGATCCCCCCCCGTTGGATGTCTCTTTCCCAAGGCCCATTTCTTCCATCTCCTGGCTGATTCACCAACTGTTGGATGATGGAATCTTCATGAGCTACCCGGCTGAAATCTGAAACTGGTCCCCAGTTCACAACGGACAATGAGAGCCCAAAGAAAGGCAGACCACTCAAGCTTGGTAGGTGGCAGGTTTAGTAAGCAGGAGAACTTCCATACAAGGCTTCTTTTGGGTGGCCACAAGATGAGTAGATCTCTGTACCATCCCACCAAAATCATAGTGGTTTATACTCTTAGAGGCCTTCATGGGGTTCAGTCACAAATTCAGTCCAGATAGTCTCAACAACAGCTTACTATCTCAAGGCTGCATCCTTGGGGCAGCTTCTAGTGTGGGGAAGGCAAGCAGGAGGCACGTTTCAAGGTCAGGTGAGGGGGCAGGGGGAGGCCTCTGGTTGCCCCAGTCCAGCCTGAGGGCCACCATGTACTCATGTCCTCCTGATGATCACCTCCAACACCAATTTACCTCACAGGTAACACGTTGCTAAAACTAGAGCACAACATTACAATGAAGATATTGACATGTATACAGTCAAGATATGAAACATTTCCATAGCCACAAGGATCTCTCGTTTTATTCCATACCTACTTCTCTCTTGTTCCCTGCCCCTTCCTGTTCTTCATTTCTATAATGTTGTACTTTCAAGTATGTGATAGAAGTACAATCATACAAAATACAACCATTGAAATTGCTTTCTACACGCAGCATCACTCTCTGGTGATTCATCCAGGTTGTTGCTCATATTTACAGTTTGTTCTTTTTTAATTTCTGAGTCGTGTTTCATGGTATGAATATACCAGTGTGTTTAACCATTCACCCATCCAAGGGCATCCGTGTTGTTTCCAGTTTTTTATTATATCATTTTGAATAAAGGTGCTCTAAGCATTCAAGTAACACTGATGGGAACATACATCTTCCTTTCCCTGAGATAAATGGCTAGGAGTGAATTGCTGGGTCACATGCTCTTGCATGTTTAGTTTTTTGTTTTGTTTTTTAACTGCCAAAATGCTTCCAGAGTGACTTTTTTACATGGTACATTCCCACCAGGAACTGATGAGTGATGAGACACTTGTTTTTATCTGCATCCTCACCAGCAACTTGGTCTTGTTACTAGTTTTTATCTATTCATTCTGATAGGTATACAGTAAAGTAGCACTGTGGTTGTCAATTGCATTTCTCTAGTGCATAATCAGGTTGAGCATCTTTTTTGTGTGTGATCTGTAAATCCTTCTCATTGACATGTCTGTGTCCTCCAGCCACGTTCTAGTTGGATTGCTTGCTGTTTTGCAATTGAGTTTTAAGAGGTTTTACAAATGAATCCTAGATACAAATCTTCTGTTGGATAGTTTTCTTTCAATGTGTAGTTGGTCTTTGCATCCTCTTAACTGGGTCTTTCTCAGACCAAAAGTTTTCAGATTCAACAAAGTCTGATTTATGGAATGTTTCCTTTATGATTGTGCTGTTGTTGTCAAGTCTAAAAACGTTTGCCTAGCCCCCCATCCCAAAGGTTTGCTCTGATGTTTTGCACTAAAAGTATTATAGTTTTATATTTTACATTTCAGTATGGAATTAGGTCAAGGTCCATTTTTTTTTTTAAATGTGTTTTTAGTGGAAAAGGATCAGAGTCAACAGTACCCTCATCTTCACACTACCCTCACGTCCTGCTGTCAATGTCTTCTTAAAATAACTGTTATTTTTTGCTCAAGGACATACGGAAGCAGACATTTGGGGCATTTTTGTGACAGCCCTCGCTCCAGGGCCTGCCTGGGTGCTGTCCTTGACGGATGCTCAGGTCATAGGTTTGGAGAGCTCTATGTGCATGCACAGAGGCTTCCAACGCGCCAGAGATGAACGAGTCCCAGCTAAGCAAAATGAGTTAGATGAAGAATTGTGAGAATCCAAAAACAGGGAAGTCCCAGTAAAGGGGAACTAAAGGGGAGATCTGAGAGCATTGTTTCCTGGTAGAAGACAGACAAAAATGAAATCGAGAGAGGCCACCAAAGGACGATGAGAGAGACCTGAGTGGCCAGGAGTAGAAAGTGAACGTGGCCAAGTGGGCAAACTGTTCAGGGCTCACTCAGACGGCTGCGCGGGAGAGAGACAGACAGGGGAGGGGACCGGCCGGCGGGGCGGGGACGGAGAATTCTGCCGGAGTCACCTGCACTGGGCTCTGGGGGACGATCGAGAAAGCTCAGACAGAGCCTATGGCAACTGAGACCGGGGCTGCCGCGGGGGAGGGCGCGAGGTGGGCACAGAGCTTGGAGCTTGGGCCAAGCCTTCTCCCCAGATTAGAAGGGGCGGCAGGGAGAGACGGTCCACAGGTCGCCACGCGCAGCGCTGCGCAGCGGGGCGGAGCGCGTCTCCCACAGCCCAGCGCGGGTCCCAGCCCGAGGTGCACGCCTCGGTCCCTGCGCTGCTCTGGCCACTCGCACGCCTCGGTCCCTGCGCTGGGGAGCTGCGTCCTCACACCGCGGACTCGCCTGCCCCCTTCCGCCTTCCTTCTCTGTGCGCCCATTGGCAATGGATGGCAACTCCCTGCTCTCAGGACCAAGGTAAGACCCGCTGTCTCTTTTGCCCAACCCAGTGCCCCCTCAAACTCCCTTCTTCACCCCGAGGGGTTCATGAACTTGCCCTGGAGGCGCCTGGGTCTGCGCGGGGCTTCCCCGGAGGAGACGGGGGACTGTGCACTTGGAATGAAGTCTGGCCCCGGGCTGTGCGAAGAGCACTTGGGAGATCGTGGTGCCAGCCCCCTGCCCCGCAGGACCGAGGCTGGGTGCGGCCCGAGCGGCACCGGAGGGGGCCTCCTCGCCCGCCCCTAGGGCCCGGGGCTGCGGTCTACGATGCCTGGGAAGCCCGGAGCCGGCGGTCCGTGCAGCCCGGGGAGGTTTCTCGCCCGGTGGGGTAGTGGATTCCAAGGTAAGGATGAGAATAGGAGGGAGCAAGATTGGGGCAGAGGAGCCCCCTTCCTCTCTATTTTCACCTGAGCGAATGGCAGAGGTTGCTAGGGTGCCCACGGGATGGCTGGCAGAGCTGGATTGGGAGTGAGGAGTTTGCCCCTAGCCCCCCATCAACAGAAAGACTGCGCCTGAGCGCCGGCGCAGCAGACTGGGTCAGGGACCCCACTTTAGACGCTGCCGGGTGCGAGCCTCGTGTGTCCCCCGGTTGGCGCCGCCTCCTGTCTCCTTCTCTCTGCCCCTGCTCCACACTCCTGACTCCATCCTTGGCGAAGAAATGGAGATGTTTCCATTTCTACCGCCATACGCCTCATACGCCTCAGGGGTAAACTGAGGCCGCAGCGCTCCGGGTGACTTTGGCGCTCTTTGTGCGGAAGAGCAGAGCGGCTGCCGCGGCTCGCGGGTCAAGAGCGGCTCAGCGCCCCCCTCGCCCGGTGCGCAGCGCCCCCTCTCCTAAGTAGCGGGCTTGGTGTGGACCCTCGTGTCGCCCCCTCCCCGCCTCCCCAAGCGCGCACCTAGGCAGCTTCCGGCCCAGACTACCAGGCCCCGAAGTGCACATTTTAATATATATTTTATTTATTTATTTTGACAGAGGAGGGAGAGAGAGAGAGAGAGAGAGAGAGACAGAGACAGAGACAGAGACAGAGACAGAGACAGAGACAGAGAGAGAACTGAACTGGGGGAGCTCCCAGTTCAGCATATGGGTCCACACGGGCCGGGGCCGGGATTCGATCCTCGGTCCCCGGGGCTGCAAAGTGAGCGCCTAACCCACTGAGCCATCCCGGCTTCCCCTGAAGTGCACATTTTAAACTCGCATTCTTGGAGAGCAGCAAAAGCCGGCACCCACAGGCGAGCACACATGTAGCTGGCCCTCCACCGCCAGGACGCGCGGCGGGGGCGGCCCGAGCCCGCGTGCAGGCTGCCACCTAGAGACCCGGAGTGTTTGAATGCCGTAAGGAACGGCTTTGCCAGCTCCACAGGCGGCTCCTCTCTAAGCAGCCCTTTGGGGCAGCAAAGGGCCCTGAAAAGATCCGCGGTGGTTCCTAGGCGGAGCCGGAAGCTGCTCTCAGGGGAAAATCCTCTAATCCCGGGGTCAAACAAGGCCAAGCTACCACTAAGTCTTTCCATTAAGCCCTAATGCATGAGAAGGAGAGGAAGAACCGCAGGAAGCTTCTTTTAAACTTAAAACAACAACAACAACAAAATACTGCTACTGATTTTTAGATCAAAGTGTGAGGCATTTTGAAAGTCAAATAAACTGGGGTTTCACTTGCTACAGCATGTATTCGACTGCCTAATGTCGTTAGAACTGAAAGGTTACCGGTGTGGTCCCCACATTCCAATAGAGACACTTTTGATCAAAAGATTGCTTGCTTCAAATCCAGCTTTTAAAGATCAGCACTGCCCTGCCTGAATCAGGATTATGTTCTTATTCAAAAGCTCGGACATTTTCTAAAATATTAGAAATGCATTATGTCAATGACTCCTTTAAATTATTTATATCATGGTACTATAGAATGATCTTTTAAAGAGAAAACCAACTGCAAGGATATTGCTCTGTATTTTGTAGTGTGGTATAAAAGTGGTAATATATATTTAACATAAGCAGAAGCCAATTAAACCTTTTGAACAGTACTGTTTATTCAACAAGACATGGCATATTTCCACAAATCAGTGTAGTAATTGAGCTATTCTATGAGCATTCTTATTCCTGTAAATAATTAAGTTAACTCCAGTTAATGAGTTGACTTGACCCTTTGTTTCATTAAATACCAGAAATAATTTCTGTTCTATAACTTGAATTGGAAGTGATAGGTATTGATATGCAAAAAACTAGAATTTCAAAATGCTGTGTTATAGAATATAGTATTAGTTATACCACTTGTCTACAAAACTTTCAGATAGTAATATCAAGAAAATGGCATTGATCAGGAAAATTCATTATTATCAGTCAAGATTTGTGTTGTCTAAATTCAAAATGTCTTTAGTATCTAGTAAATTAATTTGGTACTTATAAATCACTGTTTCTGTTAAAAATGAAAAAGCAATTTAAGACATTTTGTTTAACAATTGGACTGAGAAAACAAAATAATTTCCTAATACTCATATATCAAGTTAATTACAGAATATGTTTTATATGTTGGCTTTTAGATCTTAAGTTTTTCAATAATCAAAGATATAAATTACTAAAATTTTAATCAATGTTCTGTAAAGATTAATCTCAAACTTTTATGTGACTCACATACATTTGAAATTTGAAGCATGGATTTTTAAAAAAGAAATTGTTTATGGTTTTTAGAGTTACTATACTATATTACCTTACCTCTGTGAAAGCTCCAATCAGTTTTTACTTTGAATATTTTCATTTTTTAATGTACAATAAATGACATGGATTACGTTACAGATTTCTTAAAATCATTGGTTATCAAAACAAGGGAGCTGAGCTGTGGAGGAGTGAAATGGTCTCATGGTACTTGCATGACAGATGAGTTGTCTAGGAAAAACACACGCATAAAAAAATGGGAATATGATTTGTTTAGATCTCAAAATTTTGGTAGAAATTCTTTAGGCATCTATTTTACAAAAAGTTTATTTCATTTGCTAAGGTCACACAACTAGGTATCCTGAACATAAACGAGAAGCCAAAGGCTCTCATGCAGTGTGCAATTGCTGTAGCACATCGGACTACGGTCCAACAGTTACCCTCATGGAAGGAATGTTGTGTGTGCATACACAGGTTTGCATTTTATCACGTGTTATCCCATATATTAAATTATTTGATCATCACATCCCTGTGATTATATTATGACAGATATAATCATCTCTACTTCCTAGTTTAAAAACTTGAAGCAAAAGGAAATTAAATGAAGAAAATAATTAGATTTAAAAATTCACGTAATAGTGTGAGGAAAGCTGGCTCATCAACAAAGCTGCCTTTAGGTTCTTCCTTGTATTGACTGAAAACCCACATGTTATTTTAAAAGTGGGGGGAAAAAGAGTAAATTTTGGTGCATGGGTTAGAGAAACACTGATATCACAGAGCTCATGGGGACAGCCCAAAAGAAAGACCCATTTTTAAAGCTTGGAAGTGCTGAAAAAAACATTTTTGCAAACAGAAAGAATTCGTCACCTTGACCATATCGAAACTTGAATTTGAAGTTTAAGAAATAGGACTGCTCCTATGTCTTAAATCACCTGCATTTGTTTGTAGTGTATGGTTTTGTTCTTTTTGTTTTGTTTGACTTCCTGGATTTTTCTAATAATAAGGTTTTTTTTTTTATATGGCACTTTAAATGAGAAAAATTATCAAAGATAAACTTTTGAAAATATAAGGTGTTTTTATTTAGATTTCCTGTCAGTTTATTTTAACCAAACCTTAGTTTATCTAGCAACATTTCACTAACGCCTCCAGAGTGTCAGGACTTTGTCTTTAAGAATGTTAGTTCTAGGAAAAACCCACTGGGTTTCTGTTTAATGGAGCAAACAACCTAATTCTGTGAACTAGACGAAGGTCTTCAATCAACAAAATTTTATGGAAAAGTTAATCTGTTTTCAAATTCATAGGAAGGGAGAAATTCAAGAGTACGTTTACGTTTATGTGTCTGATTGATCAGAAACTCGCTTTCAGAAAAGATGAATCAATCAATCGATCACTCCTAACAAAGTGAGGATCAGAGACAAATACCAGATACTGTCGGAAATGTAAACTTAAGATCATTCTCTGTCCTGGAATTGTGTTCTCTTGAAGACCAGAGATGGCATGGCCACAATCCCCAACTCATAATTTTCAAGGACACACTGCCCAACAGGTGCTATTTCCTATAGAGGAAGAAATGGACTTAGTAAGTTCCAGCACCCAGGACTCTAAGGTGCCACATTGTTGCATGGCAGTAGGCATCTGGAGAAGGGAACTCTGAAGGCAGTTCCAATAGAAACAACGTTATAAAAAGTCTTGTAGCCCCACCGTTGACACTGCACTTCACCTACTGACACCTTCAGGAACTCTTGACCTCCATCCACCTGCTTGCTTCACTAAACTGTATCTGCTACCAAATGATCAACTTGTAAATGAACGATTCAAACTCATCTCATTCACTAGGGGCCACCTTTGTCTAGTACTATTCATTTTAGTGGAGTTTTACTCTGTGTGTGAGACTCACAGCGACAAAGACTTGTAAAGAGGAGAAAGGGATATCTTTGCTATTGGGAGACCTGCTGTTTAAGCCCTGTGCTGAAATTAATGTCTGTGACCGCTGGGCAAGTTGTATGACCTGTTGCTCCTGTCTCCTTCTGGATATAATGCCATATACCTTGCATATACAGATCTTCCAGGTCCCCATTTCTCCCATTCTTCTACAATACAATGCCACAGCCTTCATTGTAGCAATGACTCTCAGTTGGACACAATAGGGATGAACATGTCATTCTCTTGAAAGAGACAGGTAAAATCAAGACATTTAAGAGACCTGGAGCAGTAACCACCCAAAGCCCAGTTTGAGAATGGGTTGCTTCATTTTTAATGTGCCCCCATAGGTAGAGCACAAAGCACTCACAAAAGGTATAATAAAAGCTCACTCATTTGTAAAGGATATAGCACAGAGATAAGATCCTAGTTCTATCACTTATCAGTTCTTAGTTCTCCACTCTGAGTTAAAATGCTTATCTGCTCTATGACTCATCTTCATCATCTAGAAAATGTGAGCAATAATAGTGCTTCAAACTCTTGGATAGGTTGTTGGAAGTAAGAACTGCGATAGCATGTGTGAAATGCAAGGAATCGTGAACCTCTAGCTATTATTATACTTAAGAAACTCTTCTAAATGTGCCTGTCATGATAGGTTATCTTTTAATGAATGCTGGTGAAAAGCCCACCTAACTCAGATGTGAAGACTATCTGATATTAAGCTACTAGAGCTTTATTTTGGTTTTCCTTTTTTTATCCTTTTGCTTTTAATTTACATATCTAAGTCTTTATATTTAGGTTGTTTCTTGTAGACAGGGTATTGTACCTTACTTTTTTCCCCCTCATCTGACAATCTCTCTCTTTTAATAGGTGTGTTTAGACCACTCACATTTATTATGATTCTAAAAAGTATGCAGTAAAATTTATCAACTAATTAGCTATTTTCTATTTGTGCCATCTGTTCTTTGTTCCTCTTTTCCCATTTACTGCTTTCCTTTGGGATAATTGAAAAATTTTAAATGATTCCATTTTATCTTCTCTATGAGTGTATTATTTATACTTATTTTTAAAATTTGTGCTTGCCCTAGAGTTTAGAATATATGTCTTTTATTAATCTTTATCTACTTTCCAAGTAGAATATACTGCTTTATATCAATACAAGGTTCTTACATGTATATATTCAGGTTCTCTTCTCTGATCCTTTTTGTTATTGTTGTCATATATTTTATTTTTACATATGCTGTGAACATTATTTATTACTACTATATTTGCTTTAGGCAGTCAGATATTTTGAGAGCAATGATAAATAAGAAAAAATTATTTACCTTCATTTCTTCAATTTCTCACACTTCATTTGTGTAGAGCCACGCTTCTGTCAGATATTCCATTTCTTCCATTCAAAGAATTTTCTTTAACATTTCCTGTAGGACAGGTCTCTGGGCAATGTTTCTCTCAGTTTCTGTTTGTCTGAAGAAGTCTATTTTTTGTTTTTACTTTTTGAATCATATTTTTTATTAGTATAAAGTTCTGGGTTGACAGGGTTGTTTTTCTTTCATTGTTTTAAAGATGTCACGCCTTTGTCTTTTGGTGTTTATAATTTCTGCCAAGAAGCATTTTTCATTTTTATTTTTGTTCCTTTCTGTGTCATGTGTCTTTTAGCCCCTTTCTGCTTTCAAAATGTTCTTTTTGTTTCTTTTTTAGAGCTGTTTGAATGTGATGTGCTGGGGTGGGGATGGAGGGAGGGAGGGAAGGAGGGAAAGAGAGAGAGAGAGAGAGAGAGTGTGCATGCGTGCGTGCGTGCATGCGTGTGTGTGTGTGTGTGTGTGTGTGTGTGTGTGTTTATCCTGTCTCATGTCTCTGAGTTCTGTGGATCTGTGGTTTGGTAGCTATTATTAATTCTAAAAAAAAAAAAAAAAAAATAATTAGCCATCATTTCTTCTTAACATGTTGCCTGTCCTGTTCTCATTCTTTTTCTTCTAGAATTCCAATTGCACATATATTAGACTATAGTTTTTGGATGCTCTCTTCTATTTTTTTTTTCCCTTCTTTTGTTTAGGGCACATAATTTGTATTGACCTGTCTTCAAGTTCATTAATTTCTTTTCCTCAGTTAAGCTGATTCTACTGAAGAATTTATCAAAGACATTCATCATCTAATTAGGGTGTTCTGCATTTCTAGCATTTCCTTTTTTTAAATTATTTTTAATGGTTCTGCCTCTGCAAAAATTACCCAGGTGAGCTTGCATGCTTCATACCTTTTTCATCAGAGCCATTCAGACAATTATTATTTTGAGTTTCTTGCCAGATATTAATAACTTCAACATCTGTGTCATAGCAGAGTCTGGTAATATTGGTTATTTTGCCCCTTAGAAGTAGTTTTATTTTATTCTTTTCTTGCTTTTTCACATGGCTGATCATTTTTATTGAAAGCCAGATATCTTGTATAGAGTAATGGATCTTTCCTAAGTGGAAACTGGAAGTTTCATTGCAATTCTAAAGATGAAGAAACTTAGGCCAGAGAGGTTAAATGGTGGCTTGTCCAAGGTGATTCAGCTATGAATGACAGAGTCTGAACTTGTACCCTGGTTTTCAAACTCCAAATCCTGATTTAGTCTGACTACATCACAGTTCTTTTCTATTTCCTAATGCATGTACATTTCTACTCTAGAGGTCCTCTAAGACTCTTCTTCATGCCACATGGCTTTATTTCAGATACTTTTGACCTATTTCATGAAAGTTACTGAAATATATATAATGATGAGTAAGAAATGGTTCTTACCCTAGTGGGCTTAGCATGTAATTTCAACATGCCATTTTTTTTTTCTTTCTGAATGCCTTTGATTCAGTCTTTTTCAAAATACGGTCTCTGACTCAAAAGCAGCTACAAAGACAAGTGGATGCTCTACGAGATTTTGACAAATTCATAGGACAGAGAGGGAAACCCAGGACATGGCAGGGACTGAAGTCAAGAATGTGAATGAAAAAGTTTGTGTCTGTTCCCAAAGAAGTCTAAGAATCCAGACACTGAAACCTTTACCTGTGCACCAAACCACATTTCTTTTTGAGAAAAAATGACATATGGTTCGAATTTCTCTATTTAAAAAAATAATAATATGAAGACTAATGTGCTTATTTTTATTTCTTTCCCTTAAATACTTATTATATGGCCAAATTATTGAAATGGTTAACAGAACACTTTAGAATAGCTATGGTTTCAGAAATACAAATTAATTAAAGAAAACACAAAGATCTTGTATTCGTTTTCTATTTTGCTTTAGCAAATTGCCTCAAAATTAGAAGCTTCAAACAACACACAGCTATCACCTTACAGTTATGTGTGTAAGTCTGACATGGATCCCAACTGGAATAAAATCAAGGTGTTGGCAGGGCTGTGTTCTTTTCTGGTGGCTTTAGGAGGGGGGGGTCTGTTTCCTGCCTTTTCCAACTTTCCAGAGTCTGTGTGCATTCCTTACTCCATGACATTCTTCTTCCATCTTCAAAGCCAGCAAAGGCAGTTGAGTTCTTCTTACATCACATCACTGATTTCTGACCTCATCTACTGCCTCCCTCTTCCACTACTAGAAACCCTGGTGATTGCATTGGATCCATCCAGGTAATCCAAGATAATCGCCCTATATCTAGGTCAATTGGGTAATAACTATAATTCTGTCTTGAACCTTGATTCTGCTTTGTTATATAACAACACATTCACAGGCTCTGGGGATTTAAACATGGACATCTTTGGGTCCCCAATATTCTACCGACCACAGCACAGAGATTGATTTAACTTAAAGGTGTATTATGCTGACTCTCAAGTGGAACTTGAGATATATTCTCTCCTCTCTCTCTCTCTCTCTCTCTCTCTCTCTCTTGCTCTGTGTGTGTGTGTCTCCCTCCCCCACTCACTTTCCCTCCATCTTTTTTTCTTAAACAAAAGGAAAGAGTAACAAGACTATTTGTTCCTCCAGTGCAGTATGTAACCCATTCAGTGTAGCTAAACTGAAACAACTACCCCATCCCTGAAACTTATTCGAGACATAAGACCAGGTCTGAATGGACGTGGAGACCCCACACACATCTGTGACACATCTGTTTATTTGACACATAAGTGATGGTTAGGAAATATTTTCAATTGTGTGCTGCTCATAGAGTAAGATTGCACTTGCTCATGTCCTTGGTATCAGGTATGGCGACATGATTCACTTGAGTCAATGCAATGTCTGCAGAAGGGATATGTGTCTCTTCCCAGTGAAAGGTTTACAGAGGCTATGTGTGTGATTTGCTTCATTCTCTTGTCTGCCATGGTGAATACAGTTTTCACATAGTGGCTGCTCCATCAACCCGAGTTTCAACATGAATACAACTTGAAGCAGAGCCCTCAGCCAACCCAGGATGGACATGCAGTATGAACAACAAACAGTCCTTTGTGGTTTAAATCCACTGGGATTTTGGACTTGTTTGATACTGTAGCATAACCTAGCCCATTGTATTTGAAACTTTAACCTTCTGGGTTGAAATGGTAGGTAGTCTGATGAGCTGTTGAACTGCTTGTGACTATTTCCAAGAGACCTCAGAGAATTCTCTTGTTCTCTGGATGTCCAAAGCTCCTCATCACTATGCTTCCTTCCTGGATGTAGTGATGTGAGGATGGGGTTGGAGGAAGGATGCATGGAAACTGACCCTGAACTGAACTGGGGGCACACCCCAGTTCAGCATGTGGGTCCACCTGGGCCGGAGCCGGGATTCGATCCCTGGTCTCCGGAGCTGCAAAGCGAGTGCTTAACCCGCTGAGCCATCCCAGCTTCCCCTAAAGATTTATTTGATTGTTTAAGAGAAAGTAAGGAGGGAGGGAGAGGGAGAGAGCCCAGAGCAGTCTCCATAGTTGTACATCATTAGTTGTGACATGGTTTCATGCCACACAGGTGGACGTGAGGCCATGCAAAGAGGGAACTGAACTGGGGGCGAGAGGCGAGAACCTTCACTGCCTTTCAGGCAGTTGCCAGTTGTGCCACCATTCAGCATATGGGTTCGCATGGGCTGGGATTTGATCCCTGGATCTTGAAGTTGCAAGGCAAGTGCTCAACCTGCTGAGCTATCCTAGCATCCCACACATACATTTTCAATTTTTTTTTATTTTTTTTTAATTTATTGTTAAATTTGATGAGGTCACATACATTTAATGTTGCACAGTGATTGGCAAAACCCTGGTTTTTTGGTAGCATGTCAACACGAGAAGAGGAAGATGGAAGAATCAGTCACCAGGCAACAATTATTGAGCAGACATGATCTCCTGACACCTTCAAGACTCTGGGATAGAGTAAGATAGAGTTCACGCTTTCCTTGCATATCACCTTGGAGGCTGTTGGGATTTTGGATGGAAGAAGACACTCTAGGAAGTAGATATCCAGTATGCACTGACTTGAGTTTCTCTTTTCATTTCTTGAGTGACGATCTGAGAGAGGGCTTTTGAGGGAGGGCCTAAGGGCTAACCAAACTGATCTGTTATTTTACTTGATTCTCAGCAGCATTTGACATGATTGTCAGACAACCTCTAATTTCTCAAAACAATTTCTCCCTAATGAGAAATCTATTTAAAAAATGTGACTTTTGAAATCTCAAGTGCTTTTCTCTCTGTGCTGGAGAAATGGGAACCCACTGAACATGGGGTATTAGAGCTACATGTAGCTATTAGAGCTACATAGGACTTTAGTAAATGTCACCTGGCCCAACTCCCTTCCTTACAGTTAAAGAAACTGAAGTCAAGAAAAGTTAAATAAATTGCTCAAATCATAAAACTATTTAGAGATAGAGCCAAGAATAAAGCCCTGAGTTCCTGATTCCTATATTTACCACTGCATTGGATTTGTGTAAAATAATAATAATAATAAAACTCAAAAACATAATTAGAAGCTCTTGGAATTTTCTGGTACAACAGAACTTGTCTGTCACCCATTTCTTCTTTACTTTCACCTTCCTTATTTTCCTTAAGAAATATACTACCTTGATAACTGCTTATATTTCCATTTCAATTCAGTTTCTAGAAATCCCAGAAACAAGTTTAAAATTCAATCATAACAACTGTGTATGAGCTTACAACCTGAATGTTTGTGCTGTTTTTAGCCACAATACTGAATTATTGTTATAATTTCTATTTTCCTTAGCACTGAGTTTTAATTTGTGTTCTACCATTTTATTTTACATATTTCCTCTGTTAGCTTCACAAATTCTTAGTGGAACAAGATGGAATATCCACCAGTAAGCCAATCACTCACTCAATCATATTCTTTATCAGCAATGCAAAAGACTAACTTTCCTGTGTATTAGAGAAATTAAATTGGAGTTTATATAAAATTAATGGTCTGTTCATATTTTATTAGACTTTCTTTAATGATAGATATCATATCTGCAAAGTTATGAGCAATTTCTCTAAAATAATTATTATATTATTATGAGTAAAGTAAAACCAATTACTTTAGAATAAACATAAAAAATAGAATGCTAAAGTTTTATGAGATGTATTTCTCAATTATTTATTAAACATGATGTTATACATGCATTTTAAGTATAAGTGCATATGTAATTGACATCAATTTGCATCAAGAGTATTAATGCCTATCCTATTTAGTTTGTACATTTTACATTTTAGGATACTTTGCTCAGGTATTAAAATGCATTAAATTTTAAAATATTTAATTTTTCTTCCAGAGATACAAAGATATGGTAAATTATAATTTTTATATCTTTATTCTTTGGTAGTAACATAAATTAAACACATTGAATTGCTTTTGTCCTAAAATTCTATAATTTTGAACATAATAAGAACATAATAAGAAAGCAATAAGTGACTTTTGATAAATTGTGCCTGTGAATAGACTTATCCATTCATTTACTGTTTGACTAGCCAGTTTAAATAAAAGGACTTATCTGGGTAATTCAAACCAAAAATAAAATTCAGATAAAAAATAAAATAAAAGACCAAATGTAGCCAAATTTAGTTCTCCACGAAATCTTGACCACATATAACGGGCCCATTGCTGAGTCGGGCCCTCAATATAGCCCGAAGATTTTCAATTTGTATTTTTTTCTCAAAAATACAAATTTTGAATCAACAGTGCTTCAAAATAGCAATTTTAAAGGGTGCATGGGGAAGCCGGGATGGCTCACTGGGTTAAGCACTCACTTTGCAGCACCAGGGACAGAGGAGCGAATCCTGGCTCCGGCCCGTGTGGACCCACATGCTGAACTGGGGTGTGCCCCCAGTTCAGTTCTCTCTCTGTCTCTGTATCTCTCTCTCTGTCAAAAAATAAATAAATAAATAAATAAATAAATAAATAAATAAGTGCACGCACTTTAATTGTATAATATTCAACAGGTCAGGGATCTGATCTGGCATCAAACCATTGGTCCTCCTCTCTTGCAGTGGTGGAAAATATGTGATGCCTTTGTTGAATCATGTTCTTTAGAAATGAACCGTGTTTTCATCACATATATCACGGCATGGAAATTAACTCCTTTCTGGAGAGTTGAGGTCAAATGTAATATATATGCCTTTGAAGAATAAAATGTATCTGTTCATTTATTTATTGAGATGTTGACCCCTTACTGTATGCTTGATAATAATATCAGCTGGATGTGTGCGTGCAATACTGCATACAAACAAAGCCAGTCCCATTGTCACGGAGCTTCAATACCAGTGGCACAGAAAGACATTGGTCAGATAACAACATCAGTGTATATACAGCAAATTGGCATGTGTGTGCCAAAGGAAAAGGAACATAATCCCTCAGAACATAAACACCAAGGACTTAAATGAGAGAGATAAGACAGGCCAGGCCTCTTGAGGGAGAGAGTGCTTCTGGCTGTCAGAATAGCCATTGGAAAAGAAAGCAATGGAGCTTTTAAACTACTCCAGGTGTGTACCTGGAATGCAGGAAATAAGGAAGAGCTGTGATGTAGGAGACCTAAAAGTTAGATGGGGCCCAGAATATGCTACGCCTTGGGGGCCACTAGGTTTTCATACTAAAAACAATAGGATGCCATTGAAGTTTTGCAAGCTAGGGATCACTGGGATTTCTAATTGTGATAATGCATGTAAAGCAGATAGCCCAGTGCCTGGCATATTTTAAATATTCCGTAAATGAGAGCTGTTATTTTGTTTATTAATTATAATTTTAATTTCAAAACACGTGGAGACAGAGATAGGGAGGAGAATAGAGAGCTAAGATCACAGGATCACCAGAGGAGGGTTACGCGTAAGTGGTGACTGTCATGAAGAGGACACTTTAAAAGTACTTCTTGAGCTTCAAGCTAGCTACGTAAGGGCATCCCAAAACACATACAAAAGGCAGCCCAGAGGATTCCACATGGCTTCTTGATATTTGTGCAGATATTACCATGTTCTCAACTGCACATATAAAGAAGGTTCCATACTGTCCAGACGCCAAGTGCTCCCTTTTCTCACGCCCGATTCTAATTCCCCTGAATTTTGTTTCTTTCGAAGTTCTCTTATTTTCCTCCTGGGCCCCTTGTTTTCACACTATTAAGTTGTTAAGAGAATTGTCTCTTGGACTTTGATCTGTTATACTTCCTAGGAGTCCTTAAACTAGCTTTTGGCTCTTCCCACTATTTTAACCACCGCCAGCCAGGAGCTGGGTGTGTTTGGCTTCTGGGCCCTATTATAAGGGGTAAAATAACACAAACTACACTGACAAATTCAAGTGCAGTCCCAATTATCTTAGATGTACATATTTTATTTTCACATAGCCGTCACAGGTCTGAACAAGAGGAAAGTAGGTGAAGAATGCACAATTTGGATAATAAATAGGAAGTTAATCAACACTGAACATCAACACTGAAGACCTTGCTGTATGGCACAGTCCTAGAAGAAACGAATCTGGAGTGGGGTGTCCATTCTGCTGCGTAATTGCTGACCTTTTGCAAGTGTATCCGTCATAATTAAGTTCACTAAACTGGGCTTGCTACCGTGCGCCCGGCATTTCCACAGCAGTCTTGTGCATTTTGCAACAGTCTAGTAACTCTGGCTTAATAAGAAGCAATGCTTTTGAAAATGTGGTTCCTTGTTTCTCTGGGTAATTTTCCTGAGTTATTCAACCTAGACTAAACAACCACACATCTCTGTGGCCCTCTAAATAGTCTGTGAAAATATTTCAGCCTCGGTGTTTATCTCCAAGCTTCTCTAATGAAGAGTTCCCTAGCAATTGGGAAATTGTCCAACTCACCCAAATGCCAGTGGGGAGGCCAACCCTGTCCTCAGCTACATGCACTGCTCCCCTTGTTTTCTTCCACTGCCTTCTCCCCCAAATACCTCCTTTACTCCCATATTAATAGGCCCAAGTAAGAGAAGCACCTGCAGTGGGGCAGATAGACTCAGAATTCCTCTGGAAACCATTTCTACTAAGAGAAATAAAATAGAAGAAGAGAATGACAGGGATTGCACTGCTCATTATTGAGCCTTTTTGTTTTGTTCTCACCAAGTCCTGCTTCCTCTGAGGCTGAGTGGAGAACCCTAGACTATTCATATATATTTTCAATCTTTCAGATCATTTGGGTATTTTCTTTCTTTGATATTCAATAGACAATTCTTGGGGGGCATTTTATTTATTTGGGGGAGCTACGTAGACAGTCCCCTGTGATGGAAAAACCCTAAGGCATGAACTGGGAAGACTTGAGTTTAGGATCATATTCCTTAATATGAGGTGTGACTTCGGCAAAGTTATTTCACTATGTTTACATATTAATGTTTACTGATCCAATTCTCATTATCTATGTGCAGAAAGAAAACTAGGCAACCTGTGTGTAAATATTCACTTTAT
>PVKE010013477.1:20861-36621 GCA_004027555.1 Craseonycteris thonglongyai | reverse complement strand
ATTCTGGGAGCTGGGCACATAATGCGATGCATGGGTGATGTGATGTGGAGTTGTACATCGGGAAACTGTCTGATTGTTACCAACCAATGTAACCCCATTAAATTTAACAATAAAATATAATAATATTAAAAAAAAATAATAAAAAAATAAGTAATGTCAACAAATCAGCTATTCAGATAATTTAGGTAAGTAATTTATGTATTTATTTCATAAATACATAAATTTTCTTGAATTTAGCAAACAGTACTTGTATTATTTATAATTTATAGTGGCGGCAAAAGTCTAGCACCGGCCTTGAAAGTGACACTTATGACTTACATTATGGCAAATTCATAGGAAAAATAATACAAGTTAGTATTGTTATTATTTAGAAAGAAATATAGGATTACAATTAAAATAATTTTTAAAATAGAGTTACTTTATAACAATCAATTTAATTTATAAACTAACAATAAAATATGTTCATGTCATTATGTACCTACTTACTGTGTTTTTAAGCAATATGTATATAATAATTTATAATATAATTTTAAATTATTTTTTTAGATTCTTAACATAATGAGTAAGAAAGAGGATATAAATTAAATGATGATCTGAGAAGTGAATTTCCTTTTATTAAAAAAAAACAAAAGCGATTACATGGTAAAATGTGAGAAATGTAATGGTGAATTTTCTATTTCGCATGGCGGGAAGGATGATATTTCAAAGCACTTGGAGACACAGAAACATAAAAGATATTTAAATACTGCTGCACCTTCTTCCAAAATACAGGAATTTTTTTGGAAACAACTTAATGGAGATGAAGAAAAGGAATTAGCATTAGCAGAAGGACTTATGTCTTTTCATGCTATTAATCACAATCATTACTTCAGATCTATGGACTGTACATCACAAGTTGTCAAAAAGTTCTTCAACAAAAAATTTGCCTGTGCTAGAACAAAATCTGAGGCAATTGTGTGTAATGTGCTTTCCCTTATGCATTTTCAGAATTAAACAAAAATCTAGAAAAAATTAATTTTATATCCATATATTCTGATGCATCTAATCATAGGGATATATAGTTATTTCCAACCATTATTAGATTTTTTGATTCGGAAACTGGAATAAAAATTAGAATTTTAGATTTTGTTTCTTTCCCTGGCAAAACTTTTGAAATAATTTTCAGTTCCATTATTAATATTTTGGGAAAAAACAATTTAAAACATAAAATGATTGCATATTGTGCAGACAACATGAATGCAAATTTTGGAGGGAAAGCGAGAAGAGGTACAAATAATATTTTTTATAAATTAAACAAAAACCTTAATCAAAACATTATTGGTGTTGCTTGTGCAGCGCACATTATACATAACGCCATTCAAACGGCTGCTGACTTGTTGCCCGTAGATGTGGAAAATATTGTTATTAAAATATATTCTTATTTCTATATATACACTGTGCGCGTTGAAATGCTTAAAGAATTTTGTGAAACTGCGGAAGTTGAATATCAGAAAATACTTGGATACAGTAACATGCGCTGGTTAGCTCTTTCGCCAGCTGTCAAAAGAATTTTGAAAATATACGATACTATGAAATCCTACTTTCTATCACAGGATAAATGTCCTAGAATTTTAGAAGAGTTTTTTGAAAAAGAATCTTCAAAAATTTGGCTAGAGTTTGTACACAATCAAGCAGCTCTTTTTCAAAATGCTATAAAACTTATTGAAGGTCACAAAATTTCAGTAATCGAAGTAGCAAATGAAGTTAATAATTTAAAATTTCAGTGTCAAGAGCGGTTAGAAAATAATTTTCTTCCGTTAAGTATCTGTAATAGTATAAGCCAGCTAGAAGAACAAGGTGCAATAAATTGTGCAGATATCATGAATCACATTAAAAAGTTCTATAGTAACTGCATAGATTATTTAGAAGAATGGATGGTACATTACAATGATATTGAACATTTTCATTGGGTTACATTAAAACAAGAACTTAATTGGAATGTTGTGCAAAAATCGTTTGATCATATTACTCAAAATTTCCCATAAAGTAATATTTCCAAAAATGATCTTTTTAATGAGGTATCATTATTAAAAATATATATTGATAAGGAAAAGGTTAAATCTTGAGCATCAGAAGAAATCACAATAGAGAACAAATGGTTAGAAATATTTCATCATTTTGAAACAAACCATGTTCCATACAAAAATGCACTAAAAATTGTGGAATACGCGCTGTCCTTACCAGGAACTAATGCTGCAACTGAACGCATTTTTTCTACAGTAAATAAAGTGTGGACATCAGAAAAATCACAATTAAGTGTTGAGACTTTGAAAGCCATTTTATGTGTGAAATATAATTTAACAAATTCTTGTGAAAAATTTCATGACCTTTTAAACAACAGCAATCTAACTAAAAAAAATTCACTCAAATGAGAAATATGCCAAAGAATAAAATAATACTATACATAATTTTTTTGTGTTATATTTGTAAACTGTACTTACATTGAAATTAAAAAAAATATATTACAATACTATTTTTGCATTCTATGAAAATTTTTGTTGCTCCATATAGACCAAATTTTTAATCAAGAACCCCCTGCCCCCCGTCAATGGTGTCCCGCTTTACCAATGTTAAAATCTGGTCACCTTATTTTAAAATGTAAGTCAGATCATGTTAATCTTTACTCAAAACCCTTCACTGATTTTCTGTTTCATTTGGAGTAAATGTCTAAGAACTTGCCACAGTTTAGGTGATCTGGCTTCATTCCTCTTAGCCCTTCTCCTTCATCCTGCTCCAGCCACACCCCCTTCTTGCTGTTGTCACAACATGTGAGGCATTCTCCCTCCCTAAGACATTTGAACTGGCTACTTCCCCAAATATTGGCAGGGTTAACTCCCCACTTTCTCAAATCTTTGCTGGAATGTCATCTTCTTCATGACACCTTTATTCACTACTCTATTTAAAATTGTAACCAGTTTTTGGCCCTTCTTACTGTCCTCTCCTTTCTCTTTCTCTATGGCATTTAACACTTTCTAATAAATAATATACTTCATTATAGCATGTTGCTTATTTTCTCTCACCTAGATATATATTTCATGCATGAATTTTACTCACCTATGTGCCTGAAAGCACCACAGTGCCAGTAATGCCTGGCATATAGTAAGTACTCAAGAAATAACTTACTGAATGAATGATCATAAAACACTATTTTTATTGTAATTTGTGTAGCCTAATCATGCATTTATAGACTATTATATTTCTAGATATTATAAAGACATTGCTTGAACTAGATTTTCTCAGCTCTTAAAGATATTCCCACATGGTAAATCAGAAACCCCTATAAATGCCATTAACTATTTTAAGTTACTGTGGTGTAACTTTAAAAAGACTTTCCAAAAGAATTAGAAAGTTTACTTCCTGCTAAGGTGTCTTTCTAAATTTCTTTGGTTGGGTCTTAAGCATCCTATAGCTACACATAAAGATAGGTCATTCCTACATTCATGTATCTATTTTAGGTCAGGCATTGTCCAAAGCACTGGAAAGATAAAGATTTCTAGAGCATGGTTCCTGCTTACGAGGAATTCAAATCCTCATAGTGAGAGAGAATAAGCCGTAAATAAATTATTACTTAAAAGCAAGCAGCATAGTGTTTAGAGCAACATTTGACTCTAAGTGCAGTAATAGAACCACAAAGGGCCATGGATTTCAAATTCACTTTTGATTTGCTTATTAAATTATAAAACAGCATGGAACAGTTAAGGGAGCATGGAATTTAAGAATGAGAAAGTCTTAGATTCGAATCCCAGACTTCACTGTCTTTTACTTTTTAATATATCTCTTTATTAAAGTATAGCATGCAGAAAAGTGCACTTTCTATTTGCACAACTGAATGAGTTTTCACACAAGAAGAGCATACCCATGGTAACCTGCACCCAAATCGAGAACATACACATTATCCTCAAAACCTTCCTTGAGCTCTCTCTGTCACTTCTCTCCCCTATGGGTAACCACTGTCCTCATTTCTAACAGCATTGATTAGTTTTGCCTGTTTTTGTACTTTATGCAAATAAAATTATGTGTTCTACTTTGGAAAATATTGGAGTACTTTCCAGATTGGGACCATTAGAACAGTATCTCTATGAAGATTCTAATATATATCTTTTTGTGATATGTTTAGTGCTAATAGTTATTTTCAAACAGTTTTTCCAAAATGGTTATGTGAGTTTACATTCCCCCAGCACTGTATGTGATTTCTGATTACTTCACAGCCTCATTAACATTGATATTTACTGTCTTTTTTACTTTAACAATTCTGGTGGGTATATAGTGGTAACACAATGTTTCTTTTGCATTTTTCTGATGACTAATAAAATTCTTACCTTTTACATATTCAATGGCCATTTGAATTTAGGTTTGTGAAATGTTTGCTCAGGTCTTTTGTTCATTTTTCTATTAGATTGTATTTTTCTTATTGATTTGTAAAAGTTCTTTATATATTGGCATCCTTTATTGTATATATATATATATATATAGCAAATATTTCCTCCTACTCAATAGAGTGACTTTTCACTCTCTTAATGTTATCTTTGAAAGAACTGAAGTTCTCACTCTTAATGTAGTCTGATTTATACTTTATTCTTTTATTACAAACACCTTTAATGACATCTTTAATTTAAGAAATATTAGTCTACTCTTTGGTTACAAACATGTTCTGTTTTCTTCTAAAAGCTTTATGGTTTCAAGACTTATATTTAAATCTGAAACCCAGCAGGAACTGATTTTTGTATATATAGTTTAGTAAATTTTAACTGATATGATCTGAGACTTAGTTTTATTTTCTTCTCATTTAAAAGTGGAAAATAATGCCTACTTGAAGTTATTGCATAAAGTAAATGAGAGAATATAGAAAAATGCTTCATACATTAGGCCTCACCATATGTAACACATTATACTGGGCACTGTGGCAGATACAAGGATTTATCTAAAAGGTGTTGGATAGACTACTAAAGGACATAGTTTTGCAAATAACTGTTCTACAGAGCAGAATATGACAAATAAGATAACAAAGACATAACAAAAACATAATCATGGGAGAGAAGAAAAGAAATAAGTACTAGAAGAAAAAGGAATTATAAAGAAAAGGACCCAAGATAGAGGGAAAATGACAGAAGGAAGGACTTAGTAAGGTAGGTGAGAATTAAGTTATGATAGAATTTGTTAATGTATAATTTGAATTGATTAAAGTAAAATAAAAAATAAAATTCCTTATTAGTGAGAATGTATTAAAATGGGAACTCTCAACAATTCAAAATATTGTTATGGCACTATAAATGAATTAAATCCTTCTGGAAATTGGATAAATACATCAAGAACCACAAAATGCATTTTTCATTTTATCCATTAATCCCATTTTTGGAAAATTTTCTAAATAATTATATCAAATGTGAAAAACTATGTACAAAGTTCTTCATATCAGAATTGCTTATAGTGGCATAACAATAGTAGAAGCCACCAAAATGTTCAGCCATATAAGAAGACAGTTAAGCTGTTTATGTCATAGCTTCTCAATGAACATTCACAAAGTCATTTTAAAAGGCATCTAAGTAGATGTTGGAAAAAGTATGTGATTATAGCATGGAAAGGAAAATAGCTAAAAACAAATATATTTATTTTTAGGGTAGTGAAGAAACATTGAAAGAAAGTCTATTTTTATGTACAAGTTTCTAGAAACATAGTTACCTTGACTGAATCAAGAAGAACTTAATAATCTAAACAGACCAATCAACAGTAAGGAAATTGAAACAATCATCCAAAACCACCTCAAAAGCAAGAGTCCAGGACCAGATAGTCTCACTAATGAGTTTTACCAGGCATTCAAACTAACACCAACCCTCCTCAAATTCTTCCAAAAAATTGAAGAAGATGCAGTACTTCCCAACTCATTCTGTGAGGCCAAAGTTACCTTAATACCATAGCCTGGTAAGGACAACACAAAAAAAGAAAACCATAGACCAATATCCCTAATGAACACTGATGCAAAAATACTAAACAAAATATAGCAAATAGAATACAAAAATGCATTGAGAAGATTATACATCACGATCAAGTGGGATTCATCCCAAGGGCACAAGGATGGTTCAACATATGCAAATCGATCAATGAGATACACCAGATAAACAAAACAAAAAATAAAAACCATGATTACATCAATTGATGCAGAAAAAGCATTCAACAAGATAGAACATCCATTTATGATCAAAACACTTAATAAAAGTTTCAGGGTCAATGGCCTTCTTCAGCATTTCTTGAAATGCCAGCCTCATGGTGGAGAATTCCCACAGTTACTGCATGTCTGAAAAGGCTTTTAATCCTCTTTCATATCTAAAGGATAGCTTTGCTGGGTAGACAATTCTTGGCTGGTAATTTCTCTCTTTCAATATTTTGAATACTTGATTCCACGCCCTTCTGGCTTATAGAGTTTCTGTTGAGTTTGATGACAGTCTGATGGACTTTCCTTTATAAGTTATGGTGCTCTTCTTCCTAGCTACCTTGATGATTCTTTCTTTGTGTTTGACCTTTAATATCTTCAGTATAATGTGCCTTGGAGAAGATCTGTGAGGATTCAAGTAGCTAAGGGTCCTGTTTCCTTCTTAGATTTGAGGTTCCAGTTCTTTCCATAGATTTGGGAAGTTCTTATTTACATTTGTTTGAGTAAATTCTCTATACACATCTGTCTTCTGCTCCCTCTGGAATACCTATTCTTTTTATGATACTCTTTCTAATGGAGTAAGATAGTGCCTATAGAAATCTTTCATTTCTTTTAACTCCTAGGTCTCTCTCTTTTTCTTTCTGTGACATTTCCATATTTCTGTCTTCAAATTCACAAATTATTTCTTCCAACTGGTCAGCTCTACTTCCTATGCTATTTCATTTTTCATTTTTTTTATTGTGCTGTTTATGTCCAAAATGTCTATTTGGTTCCTTTTTATAATTCCAATTTCTTTATTAAAGTATTCCATTTATTCATAAGTTTCCTTTATGAGATCATTTAGCTCCCTCTGTATATTCCACCAATTTTCTCTGATCTCTTTGAGAATTTTCAGATTTGCAGTCTTAAATTCTGTGTCATTTAGATCATATATTTTCATATTGTCATGTTCCATTTCTGGAGATTTTTAATTTTATTTCTGAGCACCTTTGTTCACTAGGGTACTTGTTGTTGTTGGAGTGTTTCCCTTCTTGTGCATAAGGATTTTTCACCTGATAGATGTGAAGAGATCTTTCTTTCATTTTCCAGTTGGTGTTGCTGCAGTGTCTTACAATATATTCTCTTGGTTATTCAGTTTTCTCACAGTGGAAGACTTCTTAGAAGGTGGGCTTCTAACTTAGTTGCCTTGGTCTTGTGCACCTCTTTGGGAAGATATGGTGGGTGATGGTATTCTATGCCTGCATCATCCCACTGTAGTCAGAAGCTGCCACCACCTGTGCTTCACAGTTTTCTTGGATCCCTCTGCCAGTTAAGGCGGGAAGGGTGGGGGGCCAGGCTTGTTGAGAAAAGCACAGGTCTGTTGGGGTCACAAGGTAATGGTGGTTTCCCACCAGCAGATGACTGAATGCAGGCACTGGGTAGAGCTTGTGGGGTGGGGAAGAGCTTTGGGAGAGAGCAACTAAAAGCAGCCAGGTTGCCAGTGCATTCCTGCTGCTAGCACTCCAGTTGCTAGAATGTGCTTCTGCCACCCACTTCCTGCTCATTTGCTGGCCTTATGCTCTGCCAACCCTGCACCACAGCTGCCTAACCTATGCTCTGGCCACCGCGCTGCTCTCTAGCTGCCGCTGGGGCCACTATTTGGCCTCCTGTGCTGCTCTTTGACCATGCACCATGCTATGGCTGCGATTCTGGCACTCCTGCCATAGGTGCCACACTACAGTCACCCACACTGCAGCCGCCTCCACCTCCACTTTTGTCCATTCTTGCCTCAACCTGCCCAGAGTCGCTCTGTGCCTCGAATAGCACTCCCAGGTTCCCACCTCAGTCTATCCTCTTCCAGTCACTCGGTTGGTCTCCAGGTTGTGCTCCATGGCATGTCTCAGCAACCCTGCCTTCCCTTCTCTCTCACTCATCTCCCTTTTCTGGCCTTTAGATCTTTTCTTGTGATGAGTGGGTCTTTCAGCTCAGGCTATGTGTTGACTGGGGATTCCACAGTTGTATTTTAGTTATTCAATTAGTTCTTTTCAGGAGAGGTTTCAAGAGCTCCTCTCATGTCATCATCTTGATGACATCTCCCAAAAAAATGGGAATAGAAGGAAACAACCTCAACATAGTAAAGGCCACATATGACAAACCCTCAACAAATATCATACTGAATAGAGAAAAACTGAAACCTTTTCTTCTAAAATAAGGAAAAAGATATGGATGCAAGGTCTAGCTAGAGCAATCAGACAGGAGGAAGAAACAAAAGGTATCTAAATTAGGAGTGAAGAAGTTAAACTGTCACTTTTTGAAGATAACATGAACCTTCATATAGAAAACCCTAAATTCTCCACCAGAAAATTATTAAAAATAATAAATAAATACAGTAAAGTTGCAAAATACAAAAATCCATAGTATTTTTATATAGGAACAATGAAACTTCAGAAGAAGAAATGAGAAAAACAATACCTTTTGCCATCACAACAAAAGAATCAACTACCTAGGAATAAACATAAAAAATGTGACAGACTTATACACATAAAACTATAAGACACTATTAAAAGAAATTGAAGAAGACGCAAAGAAATGGAAAGATATTCCGTGTTTATTGATTGGAAGAATCAACATAGTTAAAATGGTCATAAAACCCAAAGCAATATACGGATGTAATGCAATTCCCCAAAAAAATCCTTTCAAGAAATAGATTAAAAAAAAAATCACTAGGTTCACATCAACCACAAAAGATCACGAATCACCAAAGCAATCCTACGAAAAAAGAATAAGCTTCAAGGTATCATACTCCCTCACTTCAATCTATACTATAAAGTATCAACAGTCAAAACTTTTGGCATTGGCAAAAAAAGAGACATGTACAGCAATGAAACAGAATCTAAAATCCAGAAATAAACCCACAAATAGATGGACAGATAATTTTTGACAAAGGAGGAAAAGATATATGATGGAGAAAAGAAACCCTCATGCAAAAGAATGAATCTGGACCATGAAATGTCACCACATACCAAAATCAACCCAAAGAGGATCAAAGACCTCCACATAAGACCCAAAACAACAAAGTACATAGAAGAAAACATCGATACTAAACTTATAGACCTTGGGTTCAGACAGGACTTTATGAACTTGACCTCAATGACAAGGGACGTAAAGCAAAAATAAATGAATGGGACTATATCAAACTAAAAAGCTCCTGTACAGCAAAGGAGAACTATCAACAAAGTAAAGAGACAACAACCAAATGGGAGAAAATTTTTGCAAACAATGCCTCTGATGAGGGGCTAATATCTAAAATATATAAAGAACTCAGTACAGTTTAACAGAAAAAACAAATGATCCAATTGAAAAATGGGCTGAAGACCTGAATAGACACTTCTCCCATGAAGACATACAAATGGCTAACAGATATATGAAAAAAATGCTCAATTTCACTAGCTATTAGGAGAATACAAATTAAAACCACAAGGAGATACCACCTCATACCTGTTAGAATGGCTATAATCAACAAGACAAGGAGTAACAAGTGCTGGAGAGGCTGTGGACAAAAAGGAACCCTCATACACTGCTGGTAGGAATGTAAATTGGTACAACCACTATGGAAGGCAGTATGGAGATTCCTCAAAAAATTAGGAATGGAATTACCATATGATCCAGTAACCCCTCTTCTGGGTATCTATCCCCCAAAGCTTGAGAACTTAGTGTGCAAAGGTATATGTACCCCAATGTACATTGCAGCACTGTTCACAGTGGCCAAGTTGTGGAAAAAACCAAAGTGTCCTTTGATAGATGACTGGATAAAGAACTTGTGGTACATTTGCGCAAAGGAATATTACTCAGTGATAAGAAAAGATGAAATACTGCTGTTTACAACAACATGGATGGACCTTGAGATCATCATATTAAGTGAGATAAGTCAGACTGAAAAAATGAATACATGGGGAAAGCCAGGATGTCTCAGTGGGTTGAGAGCTCGCTTTGCAGCCCTGGAGACCAAGGATAGAATTCCAGTCCTGACCCATGCGGACCCATGTACTGAACTGATGTGTACTTTCCATGCAGACGGCCCCCAGTTCAGTTGTTACCCCTGGCTCGAGGAGGTGTGCATCCCATGTGGGAGGCCCCCAGCCTGGTTCTTACCCTGCATGGCCCCCGCCCACCTGTGTATAAAGAAACCATGTCAAATACTGATGATATACAACTGCAGAGACTGCTCTGGGCAGTCCCCCTGCTCTTTCTCTGTCTCTCTGTCTCTGTCAAAAACAGTAAAATAAATTAAAAAAAAAAAATAAAGAAATATCTGACCTCACTTATAGGTGAAACATGTATCTACTTTTATCATATTATTAACACATATTATATTTATCTGTACTTAATTTTTACAAGTCCATCTCTTCCTACTAGACAGTGAACCTTTGATTCTTGCTTTTTGAATTCCCAGCTCCAAAGATGGAGCTGGAACATAAAATGTCATTTTATGATTGTTTGATCAATGAATGCATTAACTAATAAAAAGATAAATAAATTGGTAGGATTTTCCAAGTCTTAGCTATTCTAAATATATGTTATTATATACTCGGAAATTTTCCTTGTGCTAGGTAAAATAAACCTTTTACCTCTAATCTCCTCTAACCCAAGAATTCCTAGAGGTCTTTGACATCCAGAATACAGGTGTCTGGCTCAGCTATTTAACCAGTGTGGGCAAAAGAAATCGAGCATAAGAAAATTCTACTCTGACAAAACACTTGTGCTACATGCCATTATTTTAGCCTTCATTTACCCCAGATGTCACAGACCAGTGTTTACATTCCACACTAACAGAAAAGTAAAAGCTTTAGAAACTTCTAAAAAGAATATATGTACACAAGGGGCATACTTATGAGGACAATATATACAGATATAGAAGTCATATATTTAGGGGTTTTTTTGGGTAAACATAATATTTACAAATGGCCCTGTAAGTTGTCAGTCTGTGAAGGAAATAGAATAGTTGGGAAGGAGGTAATTGCTGACTTAGAAAAATTCAACTCTCAAGAATTCAATAAATAGGAATGTTGTGTTATCTGCTCGACCTCTGAACCAAGCCAAAAAACTTTCATACAGGAAAGGACATTGAAAATACAAAAGATAAACTTGTTCTTATACATGTTTTGTTGTTATGCTTGTGTTTTAAATAACACATCCATCCCAATACAAAATGGCTAACACTATTAGTATAACCTGAATTTAGACTCTGTGTCTCAGTTATCTCATTTGTACAACAAGAATAATACATATCTTACAGGTTGATTTAAGAATTAAAGACATATATAAATATGTAATATACTTTATAAAGTGTTTATCACAATGCGTGACTCAACAACACTCAATACATTTTTACCTTGTATTATGGCCAGACTTCACTGTGACACATTACTGCCAACTGCACCAGTGCTATGGCTGATCCTGTTATGCTCCTCTCCTGGGGCAGGAAACTGCAACATGAGAAATATTTTGCAGTTTATCACTAAAATTTCTACAGTTAAACAGGCTCCAGTAAAATTACAGATGGCACAAATATCTGTTAGGAGTGAATGAGTGTATGAGCATAGGCTCCAGTCACCTGTCGGGTTTGGAGAGAACTGTCCTGGGTATAGAGCCCTTGAAACTTCTTTGTGTGGATGGAGCAAATGGTCCCTTGCCATAGATACTTGATTAATAGGGACAGAGCAGACTACTGAGACATAACTTGTATGTTAGCAGTGAGCCCTTTTTAGGTATCACCCAGAGAAACAATCCCACCAAGAGCCTCCTCCTTTTGTTTTTTTTCTTTTAAAGATTTATTTTTATTGTTTTTGACAGAGAGATACAGATACAGAGAGAAGGGGGATGGCCCAGAGCAGTCTCCATAGTTGCACATCATTGGTTTTTCCACATAGTTTCATTCCATAGGTGGGTGCGGGGCTGCACAGGGCAGGAACTGGGCTGGGGTCTCACCCTGGTGAGAACCGAACTGGGGGCACTCCCCAGTTCAGCATATGGGTCCACATGGGCTGGGGCCAGGATTTGATCCCGGGTCCCTGGGGCTGCAAAGTGAGTACTTAACCGACTGAGCCATCCTGGCTTCCCCCAAGAGAGCCTCCTCCTTAAGGATGTTTGGACCTTTGTAAAGTTCTAGTTATTTTCCTAGTTGTTAACTCCGTTTCCACTTCCTCTTCCACTTCCAGTAAACAAATCAGGACCTTCTGTCCCCTCACTTCAAATCAGCAGTTTACCCTGTTTGATTTTCATCCTTACATTCATCACTATCTGATATTGTTTATGCATTTTCATTTGTTTGATGTCCATCTGCACTTCTTACACTCACTTTCCAGTAGAATGCCAAGTTCCTTGACTGCAGGGATCATGTCTGTCTTATCTACTGCTGTATCTTAAATCCTAGCACACCCTCTCCACATGGGAGAAGAGATTCTATTTGGAGACACCAGACATTCTGCAACCCTCTCCATTTGTTAACACTGCAGGAATGCATCCCCAAGTAAACAAAGGCCAAAGGGCCATGAATTCTCTATATACCCATTCTTAGAACTTCATATCAGGAAATGATGGGCCAGCTTGCCCAAGGCAGGGATATACTGGTTGTTTCTTGTCCTTTCTCTTTCCCCTCTTCCAAACCATCAGCCTGGCTTCTAAGCATTACACTTCCTTCATATAGCCCTTCCCTAACAGGCCATCACTTCCTTAGCAAAAGTAATTATGAACATCCTGCCTCTTTCATACATCTGGAACACACCAAAAAGCACTGATGATTACTGTAGAAGGCTACCTTAAAACTTGCCAGGTGTACAGTTACTATGTTTTAAAGGCTGTCTAGGATGTTAATATGTCATGCAATGCAGCCATTCTTATCTACTCTCTTTACAAGTAAGTTATCATCCTTGCCTGGCTACACTAACGTCCATTTAGAATCATATAACCATTCAGGATATATTCCTCCTAAGGAGGGAGGATGTGAGCTGAGCTCTGCCAGATTCTTGTTTGTAAAAGATAACCTTGAAAGGTCCTGCAGAAAGTGACCTCTTCAGTCCTTGGTGCTTCATCTCATCTGTGACTGCTTACAAAGTAAGACTTCATCCCATGGACACTGATACTTTTCAAGCATTGGTGCACAGGGAAAAGACAATGCTTTTACTACTATCATAACCTGCCCTTAAAGTAAATGAGTGCTAGTGGGGACTGTATAATGTGGCATATTCTGAGGGCAGAAAGCAATTTGCCTGGACCTGGAATGCCTGCTTTATTTGAGGTCACCATACAACACAAGGTTTCACAAGCATTCAGAAAAACTTCTTTTACTTTACAAAATTCAATTAATTCTTGAGTTTTCTCTCTTGGGTAAAACAAAACTGCAATTACAGTTAAGGCTTCAGAAACAGTTGCTTATGTGACAAGAAATAGAATCAAGTAAAGATCTGCAAAGAAGGGAGTTGGGATGGCTCAGTGGGTTAAGCACTCATTTTGCATCCCCACAGTCCGAGGATCAAATCCCAGCCCCAGCCTGGTGCAGGAGGCCTCAGGCCTGGTTCCACCCTGTGCAGCCAGCACCCACCTGTGTGGAACAGAACCATGTCCAGAACTGATGAAGACTGCTCTGGGCCCTCTCCCTTCTCTCTGTCAAATCAATAAAATAAATCTTTAAAATTGCTAAAAAAAAAAAAAAAAAAAAGATCTGCAAAGATGAACCTGAAATGGACATTCAGACACTGGTTTTTGGAAGCAATTAGTCTTGCTTCCCTCTCTGGCCAGACTCCGATGTCCGTTCTTATCAGAGCCACCTTTTCTCTCACACACCCTCCCACAGAGTCAGACCTGGCACACAGTTAATGATCATATTCTTTTTTCTTTTTTTTTTATATCTTTTTATATTTATAGAGAGTAATTATTTTATCTTCAGTGCATATTTATTTTTATTTTACTTTTTTTTTTTTTTATCTTTTCACATTTATAGAGAGAAATTATCTTTTTGTCTTCAGTGCATAGTTATTTCTATTTTACTTTTTGACAGATAGAGAGAGAGACAGAGACAGAGACACCTAGAGAACCGAACTGTGGGAACTCCCCAGTTCAGCATGTGGGTCCGCCTGGGCCGGAGCCGGGATTCGATCCTCGGTCCTCGGGGCCTCAAAGCGAGCGCTCAACCCGCTGAGCCGTCCCGGCTTTCCCTATCATATTCTTAAAGTGGGAAGGACCACCTTTCAAACAGGCAATGAAAAGGTATCTTAATGGTGGAAGTGAGTCATTCTGGGAGGCAGGAAGATGGCTACATCTGAATAATGATCTGTAACAGGAAGATCCCTTACCCACATTGCTGCCTTCATGCACCCACCCATACTCACCCTGGGGTACTGTGGTGGCCCACTGATTGCACTCCTCAGACCTAATTAATGATGCCACCCACCCTACCTAACTATGCACACCTCCAATTTCAGTGGTCTCCATCCAGCTTCCCACCACTACCCACTTTTCTCCTTCACCTTCCCATCCGTATCTATGGAGATAATTATTAATAACTAGTTGGCTACTTACTAATCCTTCTGTTAATGAAGGTTTCAGGCTCATTTTAAGACTTTATATGGAAATTTTTAAGAATTTTAAAAAGTCAAAATCAGCTAGCGAAACTTTCCTGAACGATAGAAATACCCAAGATCTAAAACTTCTCCTAAAATGGATTCCACACCTTGAATCCTTCTTTTCTCTTTGGCCCCAGCTTCCTATTATGAAAGATCGGTAACCTTAGGAATAAATGATAAATTCTGTGACAATTGGGAGCTCCTTAAGGACGCAAGTGTAACCGTAGGGTGTGGGGGATGGGGTGGAGAAGAGGTCCGGAGAAGCGAAAACATCGCAGGTTGTAGAGCCCCCCACTCTGTTCCCTCGATCACCTGATCCCAAGCTGCTGCGTCCCGGGGGCTGAGGGACGGCATAGAGGGATGTGACCACCAGGCTCCAAGCGCGCCATCCCCACCCCCGCAGCCAGCGCCCGCCGGGGCAACGTGACTGGCGGCCGCTGCTGAGCGGGAGAGGGAGGCGTGCAGCTGCCTGGCGTGCAGCTGCCTTGCGTCCGCGGCACCGTCCTCACTCCTCCACTGCCTCCGCCCTCCCCTAGAGGCCGCGCTGCCTGGGAGCCCGGGAAGCCGCCGCTCGCAGCCCGCACAAGGCGGTGGCGGCCAACACCCAGGCTGGTGCCAGAACCCAGGCGGGGGCGGCGGGAGTGCGGAGCCCACAGCCCCGGAGGAGAGCTGGAAGGGGATCGTGGCCTGGGTTATCCGAGCTGAGCTTGTGCGTGTTTGCGAGTGAACACGGGGGCGTCGCTGTGCTTAGCGCGGAGCCGGCCATCCCCAGCCCAAGTCGCCGCAGCCCCGGAGCCCTCCTGCCTGCTCCCAAAGGCGCGCGCGGCACGGCCATGAACACCAACGATGCCAAGGAATATCTGGCCCGGAGGGAAATCCCTCAGCTTTTCGAGGTAAGAGCTAGAGCTAGCAGAAGGGCGGAGGATGGAGAGAGAAGCGGGAGGGCATCTCGGGGGGTGGGGGGGGGGGGGGG